>CAJUYG010002718.1:0-28146 GCA_910591675.1 Galerucella calmariensis
GAATGTTAAGCTTTTCCTACCCGGTAAACAATGTACTATTTTTCTTCTTTTATTTGTTAAAACACACAGAATAAAATATATTTGGTACATTTCATGTTTTATTGATTACAATAAAGCATTTGACATTCAAAAAATAAAATTCTGATATAAATCTTGTTACGGCTCTGTTCAAAATAGGAAGGTGCTCGCAATTAAGAAGGTTTCGCCGTATCGGTGGGTCCCACAGTCTTGACAGTTGTTAATGATTTTCTGGTGGAGAGGATCCTGCTAATTTTGTACTTTTCAAGACCGAAAAAAAAAATAGGAGGATAAATAAAATATACTAGAGCTTTAATTAGACGTTTTTTGTGATCTAAGATAAATTGTTCGAAAAATCAGGTTTAATGTTTGATTTTAAACAAATCTGGAACAAATTAGAAGGTTCATAGATCTCATGACAAATATTTTTCCCAAAAAAACAATCGTTTGTAGTTTACCTAAATAATACGGAAAAGTTACTTTACGCACGTGTTAGGTGCACTATTATTTCTACTAGCATGCGCAAAAAAATCCAAAAGTTAACATATAGAAACGTAAGATTATTATTTTTATTCCTTTCATTGTTATATTATTGGATAAAAACGAGGCTGCGTTTAAACTACGTCTATAAAAATGCAATAAACTTTGTGGTGCGTATACACTTTCTATCTATCAACATAATATACAAGGTGTAATAAAATTATTTTTATATACCCTAACGGATCGTAAATTCATGAAAGGAAAAAGGTGATAAAATCAATTTAATATTCCGAATATGTTGTGTCTACGATAACGTTGTTTGTTAAATTTTGATAAAATCATCATAAGTAATCGTATTTATATCATAAAAAATGTGATTTTAAAAAATATACACTGTGGGCCGAAATAAAGTACATGTGTGTATCTGGTATGGTTGATCCGCAATCGTCTAATGACAGCAGCTTCTCTCCTGGTTAAGAAATCGAGGGAGAGACAGCCGATTAATGGTTGTATATCGTAAAGGGCTGTATTGCTGTTGTGCCAAAAATTTTGCCAGGACTCCCTGACGGACTTTTTGAATAATAGCTTTATATCATCTGGGAGCTGGAACGTTGTTATGGTGATGGAAGAAGAGGCTTCTTTAGCATGTTCTATTACTTTTGTTGAAGAAGAAATTATCATAGAAATCATTTTTCACGCAATAGCACACCGTTTTCTGCGAGAAAAATAATTTCGTGATATTTTCCAGGACCCCCCTACCCCCTAAGTGAGATTTGAGAAGAGTCAGCTTGACCCCTTCCCCCCCCTAGAACACCTCACGTAATTATTGGACGCCCCCTAAGTTTGCAACGAGCTCAAATGCACTGCTATATAATTTTTTTTATAAGTCCGACCCTGTACATTATTTTTGCTTCCAAATTTACAGTCATGTTAAGGACATGTTAGGTTATTAGCCCTGCAAAAAGAAAATAAATCGCAGAAAAAACAAAAAAAATATTTTCAATTAAAAAATGTACTGCTTTATTTCGGCCCACAGTGTATACTTCCTCTTATTTGACCTATTTTCACTCTAGTTAATCATATGAAAAAAAACGTCGATAAATCATTTTAACGACACGGTGTCCTTTTAACCTCCAAAATGACATTTTTTCCGTGAAAATTCCTACCTGAAAACGATTTTCACGATGTTCCGGGCGATATCTGCAATTGACTACTTCCAATGATCCTGAAATTCTCCAGGATGGGAATTTATGTCCATAGCGAGTGTCAAATATGCCGGTCAATGCCGGAAGTTTGTTCCACAAGATTTTACGGGAAGAAGGAACTTTTCATGAACGAGGTTAATGGGGCGTGGAGAAAATATTTTTCACGGTGAATTGGACGGGATGCTTCAGTGTTCCTTTCCTACCCAGATAATTTATGGAGATGATGGATGTAGGACAACAAAAATATTTATTTGTCCCACTTCTGATTGTATATTGGAGTGTAGAAATGTATCAGTGTCAAAAAACTCAACCACAGACTAACCATTAAGACGTAAAAAAACGGTTCTTTGGTGTAATTGGTTTACTAGGACCCTCATTCGGACGCCAAAGGGTCCATTTTCTAATACGAAATTTTCCGGTAGTCGCTTTTCGTTTGTATTTCAGAAGTGATTCGTTTCAATTAGTGTTTTTACCTTTTCGCTCTGATTAACTCCTGACAGCATCAAAGGATTTACCGTTTTTTTGTTCCTCTGCTTCCATCCAGAAAAGTAAGGGCGCTTTTCGTTGAATGTATGCAACTCAATCAAATTGAAATAATTACCGGGATTAAGCAAACTCCCACCCATCATAACGCTTTTTCTTTCTACCAAGCCAATGGGGCCATTTTCGATAATTTTTTTTATTTTAGTTTTAGAAAGCTACCTACTCGAAAAGACAATTGCCAAAAAATCACAATTTTATCCGACCGATTTCACCCTTAAATCCTTAAATCAATATAAAAAAGGTAGAACGTGTCGCGGGACACGCGGTAGGAACTTTAGTTCCTTTTAAGCAAAAGTTATGTAATACATCTGACGTTATAGATAAACAATTTGCATATTCTTTGGTGGTTGAGTAGTAAGCACACCAGACTCTCACGCGGTAGACCCGGGTTCGATTCCCCGCGAGGAATTTTTTTCATTGTTAATTTTATTTTTAAATAATCATTCTGCTTGATATTAATAACGACAACAGGTAGACGTTTGAAATATTTAGCAGAATATTCATTATTATAGATAATGGTACGGTACCCTCCATGAGGGAGTCCGACTGGCAACATCTACTTATAACAGCATCGTATATTTAAAAAAGGAAACCGTAGCATTATACAAATTGGACATTCGTTTACCACAAAATTAGTGGAAACATAAAATTGAATTGTTAAATTTTTAATTTGAAGTTATATTACAGTTTATAGAAATTTTTATTTTCTAGATTTTTTCCTAAGTGGGTCGTAGAAAAAATATGCTGCTCGACTCGTGTGGATTGTCCATATCGCACTTGAACGATTGAGCACTCCGCCTACGGCGTCGTGCTTCATCTTCGTCCTCGTGCGATATGGCCATCATATCCACACTAGTTGCACAAACTACAATTTCTTTCAAAATATGCCCTTTTACATTTAAAAACTACCTGCCAAATGTCAAATCAATTTATTAATCCATTTTAAAGTTATCGAATTAAAACATTCAAGTTTTCAAAATTTTAACACCCTGTATTTCGAAAAGTAAATGTGCTAGACCCCTTAATCGCGCAAAAAAAATTATGAAAATAATAGTAAAAATTTATCCGAACAAATTCAAGTAGATCACTAGCACTGCGAATACCAGCTTTGCATAGAATTTCAATATAGCATCGGTGGTTCAGTGGTTAGAATGCTCGCATTGCACGCGGGCGGCCCGGGTTCGAATCCGGGTATGAGCATATTTATTATTATGAATCGCTGCTTCGTAAACGAGAAAGAGACTAAGGAGGCACAAGCACGCAAGCAAGGCACATAACGAAGCAACGTAACATAACGTAGCGTAACGTAACGCGTAACGGTCAGATCTTTTGCGTCGCGACCCCTGGTCGCTCAAACATAACCTGGCGTAAAGAACTAAAGTTCCAAAAAAACACTTTATATTACACCTGATTATACAGAGTGAGTTTTAAGTCTTGAAACTCACTCTGTATATTATCTAGTGAAGACAAGCCACAGGTGAATACTCGACAAATATTTAGAATTCCAAGTTTCTCAGAACTGCAATTCATTTTGACCAGATGACACTCTAATAAATAAACAAAACTTTTGACTTTATACTGAAATTTATAACGCGGAATTTAGAATTTCACCAACTCGAAACAGGACCGTACCCTACACATTTACCTGTCTTATTTGTGTATTATGAAAGTCCTTGGATTTGTTCTGGACCTAATGCAAAAAGAAAATGGAAAAGTAATAAAAATTCTGAGTCGATTCCACAAAGTAAAAGCACAGAATTTCTCTCTAATGTACATTGTCACTGGAAAACTACTAATTCATCATCATCCCTTTCTTCCTATTTTTGTTTCGAGTCCGTTTCTGTACTTTTAGCAGCTGAATCCGACCAAAGGGACTTATTAATCATAAACTAATCCCCCACAATCTTCCGCCTTTTAGACGTACACACCTAAATTGTGGCTTTTGGACACAGACACTGATGTAAGCACCTTGTAAACTAGAGGGTTTTGTCATCCATTATTTTTCTTTTGCTTCACTCATATTTTTACGATCCTGAAAGTGTCAGTTTGAAGATCGAATATTGTTGTTTTGGAATTTTTGGTTTAGAAATGTAACGCCACTGATGGTCGTGTCGATATTTTGGTTTCCCGTCGTGGTTTCTGCACAGATTCAATTTACTCGAAGTAAATATTTGTGATTGGGCTATCGACTATATCGTCTCGAGTATCGCCAAACATGTCAAAAGTGTTACACTTTCGTGTCGTGCCACTATTTTTCTCTTTATTACATTTTACTTGCCATGTTTATTTTTTTTGTTATTCATTATAGAAAGTCAGCCAATGTTTTACACCAACAACCACTCTAATAGCTAAATATTAAAAATGTATGTCAATAATTGGATAATTGGAAAAAACATCAAAAAAGCAATCATGGAGACTGTCAGCACCCTTTTTTAAAAATTTTTGGTACTCCCATGTAAAATGAAATATTCACAATTAATTTAACCCCTTTAAAACTTTTTATCGTACGCATATGGAACGTGGTTACGTCCCTAACCCATAAGTTTTACCCCTTACCCCAAATCTCTTCAAGCTTATATTAAGGGGAATCTATCGGCAGCGATTTGACAAAATATCGAAGTATTTTTGGCAAAGAATTTAGAGGTAATGGATGTATTGAAAATTAAGAAAAAAATATATCATGTAGATTAATGTTGAACTTAGAGTTCTCATCAAATAAAAACTTTGAAATGCTTACCAAATTTTGTTGAAAAAAATACGAATCATGAGGTAATTACACATATTAAGCAAAGTTTGAGCCCTTGTAAAGAATTAAATATGGATTAAATGGAAAAACTAATTGATAAGAATTCTAATTTGAAGCTTTATGAATACTATATAAAAATCTCAGAATCCTCAAATTACTTATGACCGTACAATTCCTTATTGAAATTCGGTTGCTACCACTAAAATATCGGATAAAAATCCATCTCTCGCTTTTCTATCCTTCTATGACTGACATTGTCTCTCTGCTTCGGTAGTCGAGTGCCGTTCCATTGTTGATACAACGCTCGCCGGTATCGGCGGTCTCCCAGTTCAGTACTGACGAAGCTTATAGAGTAGTACGTGAACCAAAATCCGCTTGGACCGCTTGGCTACCTACATGTTGCGGAGCTTTCATATTTCTAATAAAATTTTCGTTATGTGAACTCAAACGTGAGGACGTAGGGAAACAAAAAAATATACAAAGCATAATTGTGCAAGGTCGAATTTGGTAGATGCCCCTTGAACAATTTGAACATTTAAATAAACTAACGAACGTCTATGGATTATATATCTCCCGTATAGTTCTTTTTTCCTACCTGAAATAAAAATAGATACGTCCAACAAACAAACACGACGACATAATATCGTGATCACATCTTCACGTTTTGGTCTAGAAATTATTTTGTTGATTAACCGAGTACCCTTTTTCCTCCGTCCGAGTCTCTTTTAGTTTCACCTGTCTACCAGCAGGTGTTCCGTCAACTGTCAAAAGTCATTCGTTTTATATAAATTGCCTTTGGATCCTGTTCGCAATATTAAAAAGTTTATAGGATATAAAATAGGCCAGAATATATAATTGGTAAAAAAATGTTTGGGAAATAATAATATGGCTTATATTTCTGCCTGAAATACAGTTGCATAGGTTGGTATTTCCTCCAAAACAAATCTTTCATCAAAGCTTAAGGTATGTTACGTCAAAGTCCTCGAAAAGTAGCTTAAATCAGTTTGAATTCCTACAATTTCATATACCAACCTTCCTACTTTATTCAATAGTTTCAATATAGTTCTTACATCAAGGATTAGTTTCCAGGATACCTAAATATCCCGACTTACTCTCCAAAATGATATTACAGTTACTGTAAATACCTCTAGTCGCTTCAACACCTGGCCTAATATCGTTAGAAGAAACTTCGCTGTTAGATAGTTTGGAAAAGGATTAAAGGAGTTTTTTTTAACGCGTGAATGCGTCATTTTTGAGGTTAGATTATTATTAATGGCGTCTTTGGAATGATTTATGTATCAGATGTTATTGAGTGTTACGAGGCAAGAAAATAAAAAAAAATGTCAGGAGGTTTTTAATGTATCAGCTTTCATATTACTGAATATTAAACGGTTTCATATAGATGTTGGAAATTTTAAGGGTAAGTGCTTGTTTGAACAGATGTATACAAATAGTTTAAAATGTATTGAATGTGTGAGAAAAAGTGTCAACTTTTATGATTAATCATATCTTCCCTTAATGGCTCAACCAATTACAACAAACTAAATAATGTATGGTCAATTATTAATTATACAGGGTGAAATTTTTATTTTTACAGTTATTAAACACATACATAAAATACCTGATGTATTTGATTTTAACACATTAAAATAAATGCTCAAAATGTTTTCCACCTAGTTGTTGGCAATAGCACAGTCTCCTTAACTTTGTTTAAAGTTTGAGGTGAAATATTCCGTATTTCTGTACTTATCCTGTCTTTAAGGTCTACAATGCTAGTTGGTTGTGTTGCATATACTTTGTTCTTGAGATAACCCCACAGAAAAAAATCTAACGGCGTAAGGTCTGGCGATCTAGCTGGCCACTCAATAGTACCTCTTCGTCCAATCCATTTATTGGGGAAGATTTCATCTAAATAAGTTCTTACCATTAAAGCATAATGGGGTGTTGCTCTTTCTTGCTGAAACCAAACATTTTCATTCGGTAAGCTAGGATCTATTGCGTTGGGATATAAGTTTGCCAACGCAGGAATAACTTCATTTCTAAGCATATTTAAATATTTTTTAGCTGTCAAATTTTCATCTATAAATATAGGACCAATAATATGGTCGCCTATGATACCGGCTCAAACGTTCACCTTTTGAGGGTACTGAGTATGTGTCTCACGCATCCAATTAGGATTCTCTGCTGACCAATATCTACAGTTCTGTCGGTTTACCTCTCCATTCAATGTGAATGTTGATTCGTCAGAAAAAAGAATGGCACCAAGAGCTATCTCATTTCTATTCAGCTTATTCATCAATCTTTCGTAGAAATCCATTCTACGATCTGGATCGTCTTCTGTTAACTCCTGCACAAAAGTTAATTTGTAGGGATGAAATTTTTCTTTATGAAGACATCTTAGAACAGTTGTATGACTAACATTATTTTCACGGGAAATTTGACGAGTACTTGAAGTTGGATTCTCTTCGACACTTAACAAAATATCCACTTTCACATCATCTTCAACGAAGTGTGGTTTTCTTTTCAATGGTTTGACATGTCTAAGTTCTCTGAATTGTTCATGAATTTTAGACACAGTACTTTGTGAAATATTAGGCAATTCGGAATACCTGTGATTAAATAAGTTTGCCACTTCAACTTGACTTCTGCAGTTATCCCCGTACCCGATCATCATTAAAATCTCAATTCGGTGAGTCTCAGTTGAATATATAATTGTTGTGTCGACAAGGAAAGAGTGTTCGACAAAGATTTTACTTTTTCAGTATAAACTGTCAACACATCAATAACTGACAGAATAGAAAACAATCCACATTATTTACCGATTTAAAACAATCCACATTATTTACCGATTTTGTCTAATTATTGGCGTTTTTAGGAAATTTTTAGGTATTTATGATAAAATTCATGGGCGTAGCAGGTTTTGTTCAATATACAAATACGTCTAATAATTAGTTGGTTTAGATTTTTGATAAATCCATATTTAGCTAATTTGAAAAAGTACCAATATTTCAAGTGTAATAAATTATCAATTTTAAAATTTCACCCTGTATAATTCATAATTGACCATACATTATTTAGTTTGTTGGAATCGGTTCATTAAGAGGATTTCAAAAATATGCAAATATACAGGGCGTTTCATTAAAAAAAATCAACACCGACTATGGCAAACTTGCTTGAATCACCCTGTACATCTACATTTATGTTTACATAACGCATAACTCAACTCAAAAGTTGACGTGTCTCGGCATTTTTTATAATTTTCTAAAATAATGACAAAGAATTTTATTCCATCAGTGGTTTCCACACTGTATAACTCAGTAATAGTTGCCTTGATAACATATTTGAAAGTCAGACAGAAAATATGTAAATAAAATTATTCATTTTTTTGTGGAGCTTTAAAGCGTCTGACAAAAGTTTTGGTTCATGGAAAGTGTCTGACGCTTATGATACTACTTTAGAATATTATTCTACAAAACATATACATATAAAAAAGCAGACATACAAATTAAGTAGAGTAACTCTTATTTTTATTTACCTTTCTCGCCTGATACCTGCCCAGGTACCCTTAGGCTAGCTCCACAAACACACAGGTATTCAAAGCACACGAAATGCTATTGAGAACCTAACATTTCATCTATTTGAAAATAAATTATGGTTTATCGCTCTGGGATCTTACTCTATATAAATGAATGAATGCTCAATAATCTGGAATAGGATGGAAAGTTTGTGTGTTACACTGACTGATCTAAAACTGACATAGGATCAAAAGCTGGAGTCCATGGTCCAATATTTACGCACGTTTGAGAAAGTTTGTATCTATATTCCGGGAAAAAATAGGAATACAGCCTGGTCAAATAATTAAGCTAAGCTTGATCAAATAAAATCAATCAAATAAAAAGATTATAATGAGCAAATCCACTTGGCTGAGATTCACTGAAAGTAGAGATGAAAGAGGATTTAAATGGAATAAAACTTTTATTATTTTCTGACCTACACCACTACACAGCTCTCGTACGTTTAAAATAAATGCTTAAGTACAATAATACAGTAACCGACGTATCAGGAACTTCACTGACTAAAAGGCCTATTGGCGTACATGCTCTTTTTATTCGGCGGCACCAAATGATCCGGTAAATGAAAAGGTATCTCGTTCCCCTGCAATTTTACGTTAATCAGATGCATAGCCAAAGCAAATTCCTCTCTATCTAAATATCCGTCTCTATCGACATCGGAGAGCTTCCAAATTTTTCCCAAAATAGCGTTAGGTAGTTTGGATTTGACGAGCTCGTCTTTGACCGTCGCGCCGGATAATTTCCCGTTAATAGGTCCTAGAGTGTCGAAGAGTTCATCGTAAGTGTCTCTTTCTTTGTTAACGATCCATTCAGGTTCTCCAAACCCAGCATTGCAGCCTTCTCCGCTCTTGAAACCGAAAGGGGTAATTCTGTCTTCGACGTTTTCGAAAGCTCCTCCAGTTACTTCAGTCTGGGTAGCCGGGGAAGAGTCGTGTGGTATCATAGACATCAGCTCCGAGATATCAATGGTGAGCATATCGTTAACTACGTCTAAAAGTTTGGGTTTCAACGAATGGAACTTGTTGAAATCCTGATTGGACAGCTGTTCCTGCATCTTGTTCATTTCCGGGAAATCTCCCGTTGAAATTTGATGCTCTTTTTGTAATTTCTCGTAGATTTGAGTTAGATTTTTAATCAAATCCTTCTTTTTATGTTCCTTCCCGAAAACAGGCATTTCCTTTTTAATTTCGGATATAATGTAAGCGTGTACTTTAGCCAGACGAGCTCTTTTTATCAAATCGTTCAATTTTCTAAGCGCCGAATTTTTCGGTAAACTCTGCAAATCTGTAAAAAGATCCTGCGTTTCGGCTTCGAATAGCTTTCTATTTCCATCGTACCTTAGAGGCTCGTCCCAAAATGAACCTATGTACACTCTAACTACTTCAGGAGTTTGAAGGACTTTTCCCAACGACCACATTAGAGCTCCGTAAACTCGCATTAATTGCTGTTGATCTATCATATCGGCTTTGTTCAATACTATCCTTATTTTATCGTCGTGTCCACGAAGAGCTTCGATAGATCTTCGGAATTCGTCGGAAATGTCCAATTTGTGGGCATCGAAAAGTAAGATGATCCTGTCAACTCGTTCAGCGAACCATTCCAGTACACCAGTAAAGTCGTAACCACGATCTATGCGCTGCTTTTCACCTAAAACAAAAATAAATAGACCCCCTTTGAAAATTTTTATTGTACGCTAATGAAATTGGAAGCTTATAGTTTGGCAAGTTTATCCGAATTTTTTTAACTAATATTCATAAAATGAAAAAATGATTTTAATAGAAAAAATCCAAGGAAACGAGCACATCAAAGAATTACTACATACTTAGCACTTTAGTTTTTCCATAGTTGAACGTGGCAATATCGAATGTTTTCGACTGCATTCCTTTCACGGCATCAGATAAACTTGCCAAAGTATACAAATAAATAGCCATTTGAAAAAATTTATCGTATGCCTATGGTATAGTTGAGGAGCAAAACGTCACATTAGTATGTCTCATTTTGGTGACGCGAACTAATAATCGCTCAGTGTGTCTAAAGAAGTATTCACTTTTAAAATGCGTTTTCCTTTAAGATGTAAAGCGTAAAGTTAACCAAAAACTCCCAATTTCTCTCAAACGAACTCGTCATCTTTGTATTTTTTCTTTTCGGGAAATTCTCTGTAACAGGTCCAATTTCTTCCGCCAGATTTCAACCCCAAGTATTAGTCCTTAACTGGAAAGAACGGAAAGGCCATTTATAAGACACCTTTATAGGAAGGGGCGTCGACAAGTAGGCCCTTTTCAAAGTCGGAAATCCAGATTTATATTCCCGATGCATTGTTAAGGAGGTGAATGGAATTGTATTATTTTCAGACAGATAAATCTTTCGAAAAAATAGACGAAATCTATATATTTTGTTTGGTTTGTCTTAAATTACTTGCAGTATTTTCATAGCTATTAAATTTTTCCTATATCCAATGAACCTCCATAATACTTTTCCACAGAACTCCTGGGAGATTTTCCAGGTTTTTTATTCACATTTTCGTTCAAAAGCAGAAGCATTATCAGTACAGGAATCCACGAAACAAGGTATCCAGGATTAAGATGAAATATAGCGGACAAGTTTCCATAGTAAGGAAGCTTTAGCTACAAAAACTTTATAACAAACAACCAGTACTGAAAAAAATCCTCTAAGGATACAAATAGATACAATCTGAAGGTTCAAAAAACCTTAAAAATAATATTAAAACCCACTATCAATGTAACCAAAAACATTAGATCAAAAAATTGCCTTAACGCTACAATAATATTGTTATTAGATAGACAAGCTCTCGTACTATTAAGATAAGGGTTTCAACATACGAGGGGTAATGATTTACGAAGCCATCCACTTGATATATAGGTCGAAATCATTCTGAAATATCGTCATAACTTAATAAGGCTGAAAAATATGCTAGGGCACACGGAAATGCTTAAAGCCTAATTTTTTGTTGCGGCTGGTTTTACTAAAATGAAAATAATAATTTCGACGGAAGAGATGAGAGAAATGTTTGCGCCTAAATTGAAATTTGCCCGGATAATAAATGAGATGTAAACTACCGGTGAGACGTCGAATATTTTTTTAGATTAATAATTTGGGGTGTTGTACCTACTAGAATTTCTAATCTTCCCATATTTATTTTTTTTTGTTTAAGAATTATTAGGAAATATCTCAAAATTCTTACCAGATAATATACCGGGTGTATCAATAATCGACATCCCTTTTAGTACGGACGAATTCACCATGGAACATTGAAATCTGTTCAAAAAAGCATTTCCAAAAGATGATAAAGGTCTAAATTGCTTTTTCGGGTCGACTACCAGAGCGTTCCCAGGTATTACCCCTTCCGAATCCGAATACATCACTGCTATGAACCTAAAATTAAACAAATTCACTTTTATTCACCTCATTCAATGATTTAATTTGAATAATATACAGGGTATTATACTAAAAAAACATAGTCACTTCTACTCACCTGTCAGTGGTAGGCTCCGGTCCTATCCTCATCCCAGGGAAATTCCTTTCCAAAAGATACTTAATAAAAGTGGTTTTACCAGTGGAGTACTGCCCCACCAACAAAATCATGGGTTTGGCATCGAAATCGGCGTCGTTCAATGGCGGTGAATGAAATTCGTGGAATAAATAATGTTGTTCCAACGGTAGCATTTTATTTTTGTAAATCGATTTTAGACCATCGATGACGTTCTCGTAACATTCGGGCCGTACTTCCGGTACTTTACTCAACCAACTGAACATTTTTCTATAACGGGAAATAATTACATTGAAAAAAATGTTGTTGACATTTAACTGACGTTTAATTTTGAAATAGTTACAGACATATTTGACGTTTTGATTGGTATCAGGTAGCTGTGAGTACATTTTTATGGATGTCATAGATCGACTGCAGTTTGTCAAACTATTTAAAAAATTGATAAATACATCCTACAATCCTACCTTAAAAATCAGATTATAAAATTTGACTCACCTCCTAACCCGAGTCTCTGACACTGTCGTATTGCTTCTCTTCAATAATTTATCCTTTTTTTTCCTTTTCATTTTTACCGGTGGAACAGGATCTTCAGCAGGATTTTCATCTTCAATAACACTTTTATCCACAACCCTATCACTTTCACTAGCACCACTTTGGTTTGCTCCGATGTTCTCCAACACTCTGCCATTTTTATTTTTATCTTCTTTTTTATTTTTACTTGTTAAACTTGTATTAATACATTTATCAGCAGACTCGATATCTATTTCGGAAGGTACGACTGCAGCCTCGTTTATAGTTTCTAACTCAGTATTATTTTCTTGTGATATTTTTATATTTCCGTTTATGTCATGTTTTTCTTCTTCTTCGGTATTTATATCTATTTGTTCCATCACGAATGAAATTTTGGTTACCGCTTGACTGGTTTACGGGTCACTATTTGCAAAAAATGATTGTGCAGATTGCGTTGATGGACGTAGATGTTATGTCAGAGATAATCAGTAGCGTGCGCTATTTTTTTCCCACTCATTTATGTCCGTAGATTATTAAATTTGAACGTATGTTTGAAGGGATGTCGACTAGTACGTCTGGATTAGTGATAAACCCACTGATATATTTGAATAATTTGCTGTGAAAGCTGCAGTGACATTGTGTGATATGATATTTTTATACGTAAATTGAATTGTCACAGAAAAATGTCAGAATTTGACAGCTTTGATATCTCCTCCCTTCTTTTTTCTTAACAAAAAACCCAATGTCTTTACTGAAATGACAGCTGTAATTGACATATAGTTTTCACTAGCTTTAAGCTACTTAACTCGTTTTTGATAATATGTCTTGTCACTCACTAGCTGTATAAGGGCGGGTTTATCAATGCTCGGTTAAATATTGTAGCCCTTGGCTAAATCTTAGCTGTTGGTCAAAGTGTTTATCAACTGCCAGTTTGCATTAGCTGGCAGTCAAACTTTCGGCTAACCTAGCTGCCACTATCAAGTTGATGTTAACCATGGAACATACAGTTAAATACGAGAAAGTGGTGTTCCGTTATTCTAACCAAAGATTCTAACTGACAACTGTGTCATGATTTGTTCATGTTTGCTCATATTTTGCAACAAAGATTATTTCAACTTTAAATTTGATTGTGTTATTATCGTTTAGGGTGAAATCGAGAAGCTTATTTGATTCTTAAATAGTAGTTTAGTAGCATATAGGTTTTGTTTGTATTTTATTTCATTGTTATTGTCAATGTATCTTGAGGAACTTGACGACCATTTCGATGAAGAGCTTGGAGAGTGGCGAGATATTGGAATTTGTGGAGTACGAAAGACGACCATATACTGTTGAAGAACGTATAAATACCTTTGAAGAGCTCGATGATGTCGAGTTTATTACTCGTTTCGATTATCTAAACCCAGTGTTCTCATGATACTCCAACAATTTCCAGCTATTCTCGCCAAGTCACAGCATCCGTCTTTTTGTATTCTATTATACTTTTATGGTGAACGGCTACTTTTATAAGTACCTAATTGTCGCTCTGACACCGTGAAATTGGGATATCTTTTTTGTTTTGTGGACATGTTCAAATGCAAACAACTCAACAAAGCACAACATAGACGAAATAAAAATAACAGTACCACAATTTTGACACTGACAAGTGAAATTTTCCACGATGTTGTCAGAGTAAGCTTACGGTAAAATTGAAAAATAATAGCTTTCACCTCTATATTCTTGATTCAGTGTGTTATATATGTTATATGCGAATAAAATTGATAATATGTATATTTCATGTAACGGGTGATCCTCCTAACACCAAATTAAAATGAGAAATTTACGCTCTGACAACATTACACTCACCGTTCATAACCAGAACAAGGTTGTCAAATGCTCAATTACACTTAGCCTCCAGTTAGCTAGCTGTCGGTTATGTGGTGCATTGATAAACGCTTTCTATTGTAACCGAGACTTTGACTGGCGGCTAGAGATAGCTGAGGGCTACGTAGCTGACAGATTTAACCGAGCATTGATAAACCCGCCCTAAGAAAATGCAACGGAAGTCACCTTAATTATGACTCAATTGTGAAGTTGACGTTTACTGACGTAGATTGTAGGCACGTTTTTTTCACATCATTTATTCACCATTGGTTGAATGACGTTAGTCTCCGCTGCAACGACATGTTGGAGTCATCAGTGGCACATAAAAAAACGCAGTTGTTATTTAAATCATCTGACCACTGACAATCTATTTCTAAGTTGATTGTTGTTATTAGCAGTTCATCTGATAGTTCCACTTGAAATGTTTTCAATTTCTGACGCTGTTAATAGCGCCGTCAATACCTTGTTACCACATTTTAAATTTATTTCTATCAATTTTTGACTGCTTCAAAAAATCGTTAGTTTTTTGAGGTTAAGCTGTCATTTTGTGAACCACCAAAGTTATCCACCACCTCGATACAACGGTGGAGTGGTAGTAATGAATGAACGCGTCATTTCTTCAATCTACAATCCACCAATGAAAATAAATACGCAGATGATCGTTTGGTGGATCTACCGGTGAATAAAAGAACATGCTTTGTTTATGTAGTTTTTTTGGTTAAAATAAGTTTAAACGAAAGTATTATCAGAAGTATTATTCTATATTCGTATTTTCATTGCTCCTAGACAATATTATTTGTATAGGACATAGGACAGCTTATAGTTTTATATTTAATACATTTTAATAAGCTACAATTTTAAAATTTCTCATATCCCATACCCTATACAAACAGTACGCCACTGTCAAAACGGAAACGACTATTCGCCATTTGCAACCTCCTCTTTGGACGCAAACCTATTTGGTAAATGCTCCCTCCTGTCTGTTTTATGTTCCAAGCTTTTTTCGGTCTTTATTTATTCATTTCGTTAATTCAGATCACAGAACTAGTGTTCAGCTCTAATGCTCCTAACAAAAACGAACGTAAATGACATGTTGTATGACAACAACTATCACAAACAAAAGAGTAGCCAACATTAATTGCAACACCCATAGTTTGGTTAGGAAGTTGGTAACACCGACTGACTTATGACAGTAACATGACAAATGACACAACAAAACGTCAGACGCCACTCCCACAAAAATCCGACGTTGTCAGATTTTAAATGTGACTAGAAAGTATCGGAAATTTTTTCAAAATTAAATACAGATCTTTATCTGTAGAGTAGGGAGGGTGAATGTAGGCTCACAGAACTTAGGCCACATGTGACCCATTGTACATCCTCCCGAGGTCATCGTCCATACTGTCCTTCTCAGGAAGGTGGACAGGTCACTAGAAGGCATCTCCTTTATATCGGCTGGCTAAAGAATCGGCAATGCGAATACCTTTACTCCTGTTGTGCCCTTTAACCCACCTCAGGATAATGCCGAGGCATTAGCTAAATCTTGGTGGCACTTTAATACTAGCCCCGATATAACACGTTGTTCAAGGCTAATATGGCTTGTCTACTATCGGTGCTTTTTCTGGTTAATTCTTTTGTGGCAATTGAGATACCAGCCAGTTCCATTCCCCACTTAATCCTTGGGGTTAGTGCTCAGGAGTAAACTCCACATCCTGAGCCTTCTTTCATTTTTGAGCCATTTGTATATATGCGTATTGCATTTGCAGCATCTGGCTCTGATTGAATACAGATGAAATTACTTTATTGTTGTGTCTAGCGTACGACACTGTTGAAAAAACAAATGAAGCATTCAATTTAACCAAGGACGTGGAGACTATCCGCCAAACTGAAACTAGGATTGTCGTTGATTGTTAACTGCCAATTTAGAAAATTGGCTGTGGATATGTTAATTCGGAAAATGCACTTAAAAATAAACACACACACACACACACACTGGATTTTGATTGAGATAAACTACTGTATTTGTATATTTAAGATCACGGCCAATGATATTAAAACTAATTGATTTCGTTATATACAGGGCTAAATTCCCGTCAGTCTGTAAGTATGTCATTACGAAATACCTGAGTTTGTTAAATTGGAATTTTATTAAAAAGATCCCTCAAATTTTCGGGTCGAAAACAATTGTATATTTGAATATAAACCAGAACGACGGGGCTGACATTAATCAAATTACTTTCAAATCTCATTATGTTTTCTCTTAAAGTTAAAAGACAAAGAAAATCGTGGAAAACTGGATAAGATGCCAGATAATAATATTAGATTCCCTTTTAAATTCACCGTTCAAGAAGTCTCTCGTGTTTAGTACACGATATTGTCGGGTGGAATCCTTTGAAGTTTTCAAAAACAAAAAAAAATAATTTGTCCCTCGAAATATTATCAGCAAAACTCAATTACAGACCAGAAAAACAGAGTCCGCCCCTGTTCCCTTGTTCCCACATTAGTTATTTTCCATATCGCTCTGGTTCTCAAGAAAAAGGTACTTATTATTTATACGGTACTGTGTATCGGGTACTACAAAGCAATTGTATGTGAACATTGAATCCATCTCTTGTTCACTAATTAACCCGTGTCAGAAGATTTGTGAGTTCCAGACAAAAAAGACAACGTGGTACATTCACGTAGGTACCTAGAGTCACGATCAAATATATTACAGTACCTAAATTGATTCTCATAGCATCAGAATTAATCTTCAACCTCTGCTATTGTAACAGTCATGTCATGATATTCAGACATGATTCTTTTTTTCTCTCTATCTGTAAACTATATTTATTATACGAGGGGTACTTCTTTTTTAATAGTACCCAGAAGAAAAAAATTTCTAATCTCCAATTAAAGCAAAATGAAATTGAATTGTCGTTTCTTGCTCGTCTATGAAGTTGTTATAGTTGAAGTATACAGTACTATTCAAAAGTCCCCCTCCTCCCCTCGTATCTTTTGAACGGCTACACTTACATTAATAAAATTTGGAGGGTGAAAATAAAGTTCTCTACGAATGGTTACAGGTGACGTAATAGTAATAGATGACGTCACAGTGCCACTCTGGTCAATAATTTTAAATAGGATCTTATGGCAAGTGATATCTCGTTTGAAAGACATTGACATTGGCTACATAGACATATCAATTTTGTTTGGGTTTAAACTAATTTTGACGGAAAAATTTAAAAGAAATTTAAACTTTTTGTGTTTTTTACATAAAATCATGTTGGATTATAAAATTGTATCTGTAATATCAAGTTAGCTATGAAAAATCAATAAATTTTTACAAGATACTGGTAACAAAAGTCGTAAGTATTAATCTGCTTACATTGTTTTGGAAATTTCAAATTAATTTTATAGGACTATGCTTCCATCTTATGGAAAACAAAAGATCTCTAAAAAGCGGATCTTTTGATAACAACTTATTCGTCTTGAAAAATAGAACATTTGATAACATTGCGCCAATGTTGTGACTTTTATAATTAACTCACAATTAATATTATTTTTAAAATCGCCTACGGAGATTGTATGAGTAAGACAGAGATAACATACGTAAACAAACCTGTATTACAGACTCCACCTGATTCCACCAAGTAAGGAGATAAGAAATGAATAAATAAAACCAGACAGGGTTGAGCCGACCTAATTTTGTACTGTAGCTTTAGTCTTAAACTGAGAATAATTCTAATAAGAAAAAAAATATTTAGACGTTAACTTTAACAATACTATTTTGGAGTAATGTTAACGCAGTCTACCAAAATCCGCGGATATTTGGAAGTTTCCGAACTTCGTCCAATTTGCGGTAACGGAATCCCGAAATCAAAGCGAAGCTAAGTCTTTGAATTAAACTTTTAAAAGTCCACTTTTTCTTTCTAACAATCCTTCTTTGTGTTTGTCAGTTGTTTCTACTTTAATCCGCCAACTTCACGATGTGTTCTACTTCTTTTTTAAAACCTTAGATAAAGTTACACAGAACTGGACCACCCCAATTCGAAAAATACAAAAAAAATAATTTAAATGCAAATAAATGTACCTTTTTCTACAAACGTCAAAAAATGACAAGGTTCGCGCACTGACAACAATATGCGAAGTGACCCTTTTCTTCATTTTCCTTCGTTACCAGGACACCGTGCGCGAAGTAGTGTGCGAAATACTTACTTCGCACACTGCATGTAAACTATATATGTGATTTTTATATTTTAACCTTTATGTTCCTCAATCAAGCAAAAATCCAAGAAATCATTTATTTATTAATGTATAACAACAATTAAGGCTTTCAAATTGTGAGAAAATTTAACACTACCTAATTTTATTTATTATTTATAATGTTAACATTAATGGTGCAGCCAGTGCACGAACCAATATTTATTCCTAAACCAGATAACTTAGATTCAGCTCGTGATATCGTAGTTTTGGGAGTTGGGAGACTATCCATTTTTGATTTGCAAGCAACTGCCGTAGAGGTGACAGCACTTGATCCTGAAATTTCAGTCCAAAATTTCATTTGATATTTGAATTTTATTGTTGATAGAATCTTCCACGTCTCCTTCGGCCACAGTCGAAGATTTCCATCTTCCATCTCGCTTCAAAACACATATATCGGCCCCCGTATTAGCAAGGAGTGTGGCTGATATTCTCCGAAAACAATGGCCCGTGTAGGCATCAGGATTTGGTAAATTTAGGTGTTTTGCTATTAAGCTAGACATCTTTCCAATACTATTTATTCCAACAACTTGGTTAAAACATCTCTTATTTTGATACTTCAAAAACAATCGGCGACTGGTAGCATAACTTGGACGAAGAGCCGCATATTTTCGGTAAATGTCAGTATAATCAAAATTTGAAACTGTAAAAATTCGTTGTATATTCGTTTTTGTATCGGGTACTTTAACAATCAAAATGGAATTTTTATCTTCTATGTCTTCGACCGTCATTTTAGTGAGTTTCTCACGGCGACAAGCACCCGAAATACCCAGTATTAAAACAACCTAAAAGGAAATCAGTAATTTAAAAAACACATAAAACAATCATCAAAAATCTACCTTAACCAACAAAATAGGTTTCATCATCTGCCTCTCTTATGAATTGTTCAACTTCCTCTCTAGTCAATACCTTAGATTTCTTAGGATAGTTTCCAGTTGCCATTTTTTCCAAATATGGAAACAACTTGGTAAATTTCTTAAAATCCACGTTTTCCAACATTGAGTGTTGCTTTCAACATAGAATTATATTGCCCATAACGTGGAAGACTTCAGCTTCAGACTTCTCTGCAAAATATACCAACAGCACATTTTCGGATATTTTTCTGGCTTTATTTGCTTCACACCACTCTTTAAATTGCTGATATGCATTTTCATACTGGCGCCTCGATTTCTCCGGTAAAAGATTTGAAATTACTGACTTGGCCGCATCTGTCAAGTTAGGTGGGGTACTGCTTACTTCATCGTCGCTCGAAATTTCCATTATTTTACAGTTATAAATATCACGCACGAAATTGACGCGAATAAAAAGTCACTCCAAAACAATTATCAAGAACTGTCACTTTGAAATAATTGTCAACAAATGCCATTTTATTTCCATAGTTACAGTAATTACTTGATTTGGAAAAACAGCTTAAGCCAGTTCAATACTATTTTTTCATATTAAGCTAAGCATGTTACTTATTTTAGAACAATATTTTTGACGTTTGTAGAAAAAATTTTGTTTGCATCTCATGCGCGAAATACTTTGGTGATCGCCTCGTTAAAAAAATCAGTTTTCGATCACCACATTAGCATATCGTTGACACTATCAATAATTTCCTATCTATCATTTCATTTCATGATACAGGGTGTCCCAAAGAGGACTCCAAAGAACTAATTTCAAACCTGGAGATCTTTTTATGTCGATTTCACGTAGATCCTTCTTTCCAAAGCTGGAGCTATTCTAATATCCCTGACTAAGACTGAGGTAATAAAAGATACTACGAGTCTTTAATAATTTCCCCACAAATGTCACTCCAATATACATAATTTTTAAAAGCCAGACCTGTACTTACCTTTTAAAGGTCCTATACATAAAGTTCGGTTTCATTGTGATTGTTTTATTCACTCAACATACTTTTCCGTGTCCTGGGGAGATTCGATTATATTTTTTGTCTTTGTCAAAATCGAACCATTTCCTTTTAAATCGTTTTTTTCTTTTTCTTCTTTATTTCCCACACAGATAGCGACAATTTAAAAACTTGGAAACATACGCCGGAGATAGTTAACTGGCCGATAATGACCGAAACGAAACTTTGGAAAATCTGATGTGTTATTTTCATATTTTTCTCAAGGGTGTCATGATTTTCGCAATAAAGAGTTTTAGACGGATATTCAACACTCTGTAAGCTTTTATTCGACTTAAATAACCGATATACAGATTGCGAAAAAGTACGACAAGGAAAATATGAGAAAAACAGCTTGAAAGAGAGAAAAAGAATAATTGTGCGTGGTCAGCGAGGGCGTGTATTTAGTTCCAGAGGCTGGCCGAATGTTCATTGTCCCCCTATTTTAATACCCTCACTCCTTCCATGTTGGGAACTTACTGAACACCATCAACTAGTGAATTATCTCTGTAAAGGACACTGTTGCCGGATGAAAGTGTTTAGTTTTACCTAATAGTGCATGAGCTTGTTGGAACTTTAGTTCTTAACTTCAGGTTATGTTTGAGCGACCAGGGGTCGCGACGCAAAATATCTGACCGCTACGTTACGTTATGTTACGTTGTTTCGTTATGTGCCTTGCTTGAGTGCGTGTGCTCTCTCCTGTTTCTCTCTCTCGTTTACGAAGCAGCGATTCATATGCTTCGGCCGGGAATCGAGCCCGGGCCGCCCGCGTGTAAGGCGAGCATTCTACCACTGAACCACCGATACTATATTAAAATTCTATGCAAAGCTGGTATTCGCACTCAAGAAAAAATCTAGAAAATGAAAATCTCTATAATGCAATTTGTATAATGCTACGGTTTCCCTTTTTAAATATACGATGCTGTTATAAGTAGATGTATGTACTCGACCACCGAGGAATATGCAAATTCTTTATCTATAACGTCAAATGTATTACATAATTTTTGCTTAAAAGGAACCAAAGTTCCTACCGTGTGTCCCGCCTTACGTTCTACCTTTTCTTCTCATATTTTCCTTGTACTTGTGTAAATCGCACAGTTCGAAAAGTTTTTTCGCAATTTGTATATTTCTCAAGGATATATGGCAAAACGATTTGCTTCAATTGAGACACAAATAAATTCTTCTTTTGGGATAAATGTTCATGTAAAGCAATATAAACTTTAAACATAAACACCAATTTCCTTTAAATACAAGTTCTCTGTTGAACCAAACATACGGTAGCCGGCAATTAACAAATTCCAAAAACACGACTTATGTGTCCTCTTTTAAACATTTTTTTCGTTTCAACAAACACATTTATCTCGGCATAAATCTCCTCGGTATCCGTTTAAAACATTTACAGCGGTTTATACAAGAATCTCTTCACCCGACAAATAAATACTTAATTAATCTAGATAACTTTAGTTTTATCGTTAATAAACTTGACCGAGAAAAAGGGGGTAGAGGGAGGAAATGGGGGGGTTTCGGTCGCTTCACAGAAAACCACTCTGGAATATTTTGATAACTATCTTAAAGTCTTACATTGAAATTCCAATGTTACCAACCAAACAGTAACGTAACAAAAGGTGGGAAACAAATAGTTTTTATTAGTAGACAAAATTTCTTTTAATAACAGTTACATAACAACCATACCAACACTGCATTTAACACTATCCGACGCGTTTTTTTTTTCTCAATTCAATTACATGTTCATGAATATTAGAATACTAAAAGTATCCTTTTGGTAAAAAAATATACGCCGCTGCCTCTGTGCTTCTCAAACCATTAACTAAATATATTGTTGAATTTTGATCTGGATTGCGATAAGAAATTTATATCTGCATATGGAAGGCTGCTTCTTGTCTACCTGTTGCTTTTTGTTTACAATCCCTTTTTGTCTTTTTTTTTGTTTTGTTGGTTTGTTTGTTTATGGTTCTTTTTTTTCTGTGTGGTCTCAGTTTGTTATCTCGGAAACAGTAGCAGCAGTTGATTCATCGTGGAATTATGTAATGTACAGTTTATATTTTAGAAAAGGAATGATAAAAATGTTTTCAAGAAAAAGATAATCAAAATTTATTTAAAATACGTCCCACGACCAGTTAAAACTATCTGTATATGGCAAAATACTTGAAGTAAAATCATGAAAATGTTTACGTTTGGGTTTTCGGATACCATCTTTTTAACTAAAATATTTTCAAAGATGGCAGACTTCCGGTTCTACCGGAAGTCGACTGTAACTTTGTTATTTTGAATGGAACACCCTGTATATTAATACATTTTTGAAATCTACGTAAAATTTTAGTATAGTTTTGTCTGAAAACTTTTTTCGAAAAATGCATACTTTTTGAGTTATTGATTTTTTTGGAAAAAATTTGACCGTTGCAGATTCTTGTAAATTATTTTTTTACGAGGATACCCTTAAAGATATGAAAATGGTTTCTGTTCGGTTGCTTTTAGCAAGGTCAGACGTATTTGAATCTATGTTGAAAATTTTTTCATTTTATATAGGGTGTGTATAAAAAGTGTTCAAAGTTTAGCTTCATAAATATCACATTTCTTTATTTTCTTGAATAGAACCACCCGGTTTTTTCCATTTTAATGCATTCAGTGGTAAAAAATAAGGCAAATTCATGAATACTTTCCTATACCTAAACCTTACCGTTATTTAGATATTGAATTTAAGTTAGAAACTGAGGATTCCTTTTCTTTATTTTTATTTTCTCGAATGTTCTCTATAAGCTGGAAATGGTATTCTTCATTTAATTGTAAATATGGTTTCAGAGAATGGGCAGAAGAATGTCCTGTAAGCTTAATTACTTCTTGTTCACCAACTCCCTCTTTTGATAATACAGATATTGCAGAAGCTCTATTTGAATGATTGGTTATTTTTATTTTTTTTGTGTCTATACCAATTGATTCTGCCGATATTTTCGTCTACTTTGAAATTGTATTAATTCCCAATGGTGAATTTTTGTACCATATTCCTTTCTCCCAATTTGGATGTAGGTACTGTTAAAAATAATCTTGTTGTTGTTAGATAAGGATTGGATTCTCTTTTTTCAATAATTTTTAAAAATAAACGAACGGGACACAAATTGTTGTTAGCATTATTTCTTACCAGCCACTTACTGCCAGATAAAGCTTTTGATCCTCCTTGTGTCGTTTTGGAAAAGATTGGATTATATTCTGCCCTGCCAGTGAAATTACCTTTATTATCATATTCTTTTTTAAAGTAATTAATATCACAATTAGCAGCTTCATTTCCACGCCATGCTAATTCGAACGAACATAAATGAAAAAACTTTTTTTGTAACCCATCAGGATTATCTTCAGAATTTCCATTAATTCTTCTTTGGTAAACGCGTTAGAACTTCTTTTTCTGGTTTCAGGTTCAGCCTGAAGCTTTTTACGTTTTATATCCCTGGCCAATCTAGCAAATTTATAGGTACCTAATATCTTTGAATGGATCAATTTTGATGTTAAATTCTAGAACATATTTTTCCTGAACCATTTGAGCAGTCATATTCCAAAGTGTTTTCACACTAGCTTCATTATAATCAGTTCCATCTCTTTTTTTCATGTTAAAACCATAATCTTCAAGAATTTTTGCTATAACTTGTTCAGAAGTATTCTTTTCTAACGTATAATTACGTGCGTCCAGAAACATTCTAAACTGTTCCCACACAGACTTTTTTGTCTTCATTGTATTTCGCGGTATACTTTGCTTAATTGTACTCTCTATTTCATTTATTGAATTATTAGTCCAATTAAAAACAACGAAAGTGAACCGATTTTTGCTGAGGCGATGTGATGTATGAATTACTATAGATTTCTATCTCAGGAATTTAGTTCTGAACAAATTTTTGAGATTAACCCCCGGGAAGGGGTTGAAAGTCGTGAATAAATGTTAAAAATCGCAATATATTGAGAATTGAAGCAATTCTGTTAAAAAGTTTTAGATAAAAGTTGTAGAGAAAAAAATTCTGCTTCTGTAACGTTGAATAGATTTTTTTCCATAAATAACAGGAAAGTCATTAAAGTGAATTGAAACTTTTATACTTCCTCTATCCTAAAACTGACCCATGGCGCATTTACCTCTGTTCCATATTCGCACGTGTTGGTCAGATTGCCATGATGCCAGGCTTACTTTTTGTCCTGGAAAATTATAAGCGTCTTCATTTTCAATTGTATTTATGAATTTTCACTAGTTATTAATAAATGAAAATTATTGATATAAATCGTCGTAAGGTAAGTTGATGACTTTGTTTTTTGTTTGTAAACGAGTGATTGTATGTTAAATATAATTTATTTTTTTTTCATTATCTTAGAAACATAATGCCTTGTTTTATTTTTCAAGAGTTCATAGCATAAACTTACACCATTTATTATAAACACAAATGTTTCTCAATATATTTCTTGTCAGCGTTACTAAAAATTGTGAAACTTTGTGATTTATGACAAATATGTTATGGGAAGTTAATTTTACCAAAATAAAAACTTAATGTACATAATAACTCGGTTTAAGCATTATCAACCTGTTCTCACGACCCTTGTGTCGAGTAGAAGATAGTAATGCAATGAGGAGAGGGATGCATGCATCTATATAAAGATATAGATATACAGTCTGTTTATTAGTGTCCGTCGGAATAAGTTGAACTATTTTTCCCGAACTGTGTGGTGGTTATTGTTAAATTAAGTTGTCTGATTGAAATTGAAATTTTAATTAACACTAAATTTCAAGTCCTACATAAATCAACGTAGTGCAATCATTTGAATAAATGTACAATAGTTAGGTATATGTATACAGTGTGAAAATTGTGGAATTATCTTGTTAATTTTTTGGTAAGTAACAATAAAACTAATTATGATTTGTAGGGTATACGTAAATTAGTATATTTTTTGTTTAACTTATACACTGTATTACACTTGTTTTGGACTATAAAATAAAATGAAAATATTTCAGACATATTTATAAATATAAAAAATTAAAATTTTGATCAAAGAACTGTATTGAGAAAAACAATTTCTGATGAGTGGCTTCATAATATGTTATTTTAAAGTAATCTGTTTGGATTGGTTGTTTTTTTGGTGATAAATAAATTGAGTTTATTTTTTCATGGGAGCTATCAATTTTTTTTTAAATATACCTACATACATCAAACATCTCGTCTGTTAAATTAGATTTCGAATTTTATTTTTTTCAACTTTTTGTCTACAACTATTGAAAGAGGGTGTCCGGTGTACTTATATTGTTTGTCGTTAAACCGAAATATTTAAATGTTTTTAATGCTTATTACACATTCATTATCACTTTTTTATTTTAATGTTATAATGGAGACGGTAATAAATCAACCCAAATTACCTACATCAGAGAGGCCCTCAAGTTCTGCGAGTGGTTGTGATTCTTTCGATTTTAAATCTTTATGATTTTATTGCGGAAATATTTGTGATTCTCATCGCAATCGACATCTAATGAGGGTAGTACAGAAGGAATCTTATAAAGATCGCGTAATTAATGCAGCTAATCGCCGAACTGATCAATTGGGAAAAGACGTGTTTCTCAGATTATGTAAAATTACTTCACTAGTAAAAGAAGGGGCACGGTATCACATAAAATGTAGTAATCACTTCCTCCAAATTGTTCAAGCTGAACGTACCAAATCACCTGCAACAACTTTGAAGAAAGGTGTATATGATTTTGAGGATATGTGTAAGAAATATTATAGGGGGGAGGATCTTCTCGAACCAGAGAAACAGACAGTCTTAAACGTCGCAGCGGAATTGTTGAAAAAAGATATTAAAAACCATGATTATTCGAACGACAGCTACCCATCAGGCATTAACTTTCTCAATGATGTAGAAAATGATATCCCTGAATCACTTTCAACTTTTTTGGAAAAGTTATTAGAAAGCGAACAAAAAGAACATGAAGATAGCTTTAAAATGAGGCGTTCCACCATCGGTCATGCTATAATATCATCTGTTCGTAGGCAGACATTTATATCCACGCTTCAGCTAGCTGTTGGTACTTATATCTACAGAAAGACAGGCTCAAAACAAGTAATTGATCTTTTAAATAGGATGGGCATCTGTGTTTCATACTATCATTTGGTGCAATTTGAAACGTCCATTGTCTTAAATCTACCGAAAATTAAAATTGAAGAAGGAGTGCACGTTCAACACGTGTTTAACAATACAGACCATAATGTTAATACTCTGGATGGCCACGACACGTTCCACTGTCTGGGTGGTATTGCAATTTACACGCCTGACGATAACGTATCATATGAAGGTCGTATTGAGAGAGTGAAGAAATATAATTCTGCTACGTCTGAAGCAGTTGGAATAAAGAGCAGTATCAAAGCGATACCTTATTCCTATTTAAATGCAAAAGGATTGGAGATGGTTACGTATAGTGACACTTGTTCAAACTTTAGTTGAACGCTTTTATTTCTTTGTTTTCGAGAGGATTTATTTAATTTTTCTATCACAAGTGTGACGCCCATGTTAAACTTTCTCTTATACCTCCTCTTCTGGTGCTCTTGATTTATCAAGGTTCTAGGAAGGATAAAAAGGGACGCAGCCCTTGAGTGGTAAAAACAAACATGTGGTTTTCAAGAGATCTGTTTTGGGAACATTGTAAAATAACAAAAATTCAGGCATTCACTTTACTACTCTCTCTCAGTTTGGTTCTTCTCGAGCTTATTTTTTATTACACACAATTATCGCCAAACAACGTGCATTCACTCTCTTTATCTTAACTCAGTCTCTTTTATTTTTTATGTCCGATTTATAATCTAAGTTAATCATAGGTGTTTTTAAAGTTAAAACATTGTACATAGGCTGTTGATTAGTTAGAATATACGCCAGTTAAGTCAACAAGCCTTTTTTTTTTCCTTCGCCGTCCTATGGAATTTTTCTTTGGAGGAAACTAAGATTTTCTCCTTCGATGTTTTGGTGTGCCGAGTCGTATCGAAACAACACTACAAAACTAGCGCTGTCAACTTCAGTACCATTACCGTCAGCATACGCTCCGCATTTATGGGCCAAGGCATTTAATAATTCAAAATTGCCCAGTTGGTCGGGTTTCATGGAAGTTTTATGTGAAGACGAAATGCCTTTGGTATCAAGAGTTATATGTTTACTATTACTATTTATTAGGGAGCCACCGTCAAAACCGACTACAATTAACACAGCATTACACTACGCTCTAGCTGAGGCTAAGAAACTCAAACAAAAAGTGTGTTTTGTTACATTTGATCAGCCATTGTACCACAAAGCACGTACCATTGTCGCAGAGTCTCAAGAGCATGGAAAATTAAATAATGTAGTAGTGCGGCTTGGTGGGTTTCATTGTTTAATGTCTTATCTTGGCGCTATAGGATATATAATGAATGGAAGCGGTCTTGGCAGTCTTTGGTCAACAGTATATGCACCACAATCTGTTAAACATATGCTTAGTGGCCATGCATACTCTAGGGCAATACGAGCACATATTTTAACCTTAACTGCTCTCGGAATTGAAATTTGTAATAATG
>CAJUYG010002719.1:0-28139 GCA_910591675.1 Galerucella calmariensis
AAAGTTCAATATTTCTTGGGAAAATAGAAAAAAAAAGAAAACTCTATTCGTCTAGCGAAAAACTGGCCTTAAGTCAGCTGGTACGTGAATATTCTTTTATAGAAAATAAAAAAACTGATTGTGCTAGCTTAGCTGGAAAGGAGAAGGTATGGGTGTCACTGGCACACGAGTTTAATTCCAATGGAGAGCATTGTTTGGTCTAAAATTAATTAATCTAATAATTTTGCTTTTTACCACACCAATGTGATTACTAACCTAGGTAAACGATAAGCGAAAGCATTATCATCATCTATATAGTTTACAAAATCAATATAATCATCCATCATACTAATTTCCCTGAAAAATTTGGAATTATAACAGACAAATAACAACCAAACAAAATTTTGATATCGAAAAATGACAGTGTAAGGTACAAACGTGGTTTATAGGTTAGAAATCATCACTCAAGGGAGCTGGAATCTGTACTTATATTTCACTCAAGTTACACTCAAACTCAACCTCACTTTTCGCCTGTCAAGTGTCTCCATACAATTGGGAAAAGTAGAATTCGATAGATGGTGCTCTGAATTGTCAATGTAATCTTAGCAACGAGTAAAACAAATCAGCTGCCGTATAAGCCCTTTGATATTTAAGTGGTTTTATTTTGCTGTTTTAGTTATTTTCAGTGTGTGTTTTGTAAAACTTTTGCTTTTTCTTTGATTGTGCTTTAGTATTTTGTGTTGTTAAACTAAATTTTGACTCCTAATATTTTTATTTTTTGAGTAATAGGTATGGTTGATATTTGTGAAAAGTACAACAAGCGTTCAATTAACTGTTTAGTTTTAGGTCTGATTTCGTGTTTTTATTTTATTTTTGATATAATTATATCTACAAAAGTTGCAGGAAAGGTAGGTTTGTATTGAGTGAAAAGTACAACAAGCGTTCAATTAGGGAGGTAGGTTTGTATTGAGTAATATTTTTAATTTTTAATACCGACTTATTTTCTCTTTGATCTGCAATGGAAACAAAAAACAGAATAACATAACCTCTTCCATAATATCTCTGATTATATAAGAATATTACCTCTGAAATGATGACAGTTGAGTTAAATACAAAAACACAGTTTCAAACTTGTCACTGACACAAAATTAAACAAATAAAGTACGAATTTACGGTAATTACGTTGACTTGAATATAATACAAAAACAATGCAAAACGAATTATTTTACTCGTTGCGCTAGTTACAATTTTCTCCGCCAGAGGTCTCATCGAATTCTACTCCGCCCAATAAGGATGAGTGAAGTATGAGTGACCCTCAAGTGTCGACTATGAATTTCACCCTAATAGACAGATACATTAGACATGGGATATTAGGTTTGTTCGTAAAAGGAATTTCCAATCGATTGGAGCTTTCTCAAACTCTGACATTCCGTTTGTGATTCCATTTTTAAATCGATCGAAATCGATTGGCAATTTTTGTTGTAGGAACGGGTGAGAAATGTTGACATTACTACAGTGATGTCTTTGATGAAGAGCTTGAATTATTGTCATACATCTGAAAAATATAATGAATGAGTAAATAATTTTGTAATGTGTGTGTCAATCTTTGGCCATCCTAATGAAAAGCCAGAGATTTTTCTTAAATGTCCGGTATTACAACATACAAATGATTTTACTCACGTTTTATCTCAGAAGGAACTGGATGGTTAGCTATGCCCGTGTTTTTTACAATAAAAGAAAAATAGTGAAAATATATCACTTTCTACAGCATCACAATACGCATGCTCAAACTAAAAATTTGATCGCGGTCAGCAAATTATTCTGATAGTTGGCGAACGCTTTTTTTTTCAATGCGCATGCCTCTGACGGTTTCTGATAGTTTCTGATTGTTCTACGAACAAACCTTTTATGAAAAAAACCTTCCAATGCACGACAATACGCGTCAATCAGCCAGACAAGTAGACAAACTCCTCAGAGGACAAAGAGATAGCCATTGTATGTTTTGTAGATATTGGAGATGCTCTTGATAATGCTTCTACCAACATTGTTAATTACCAAAGCTCTAGAACGAGAAGAAGTACTAGTCCTCCTGTGTCAGTGGATAAGCATCAGTTTGGAAAAAAGGGTAATCATCTTATCCATTGGCGATACCACTGTCAAAACTAGAGTAGGAAAAAGTTCTCGACAAGGAAGGGTGTTATCACGCCTTCTGTGGGCTGTCCTTGTGAACGAACTACTGGAAAGGCTGACCTCCAAAGGCAAGTATTGCAAAAGACAAATTCGCAGGTACAGTCTCGGAGCAAAAACAAACAAGTGGTGTCAAGAGGAGCAACTAACTGTAAACCCTTTCAAAACTACAATAGTTGTTTCAATCAAGAAAAAAGTACTGAGAGGACTGAAGTCACCAGTTTTTAATAGAGTGCCCAAGGACTCGGCAGGCTGGTGCTATCTAATGGCAAGCTTGCATGGCTCGCCAACGACTTACATTGTAGACTTAACAAACACATGAATGATGATTGGCAGCCACAACCATATGCAGGTTGTGCTTCTCATTATAAGGAAACCTCTGCTACTGCGAAGGCCTGACTAGGCTGAGGTTTTCAAGGATATGGTATGAAAAAATCACAACCCTTCCCATATATGAAGGAACAGAGGCTTGGCATTCGAAGTCTAGTAATAAGGATGGGTTCAGACAAGCAACTCTAGAATAACAGGAAGGCATACACAATAGATCTGCATTGGTCGTGGTGAAAAGGGTCTTATATTCATCTTATTAATTTCGTAACATTGAATGTGTATTACTTTGAAATTAATGTTGTTATTATTTGTAAAATGCTACGTACGGTGAAACTACACATACAGGTCCATAATCCGATCTTTGTCTCCATCTTTCAACCATATTCATTAGTTCTACCAGGGAATTTGTGGATGTGGGCACTTTATGACCCATCGGCCAACAAGTCAACTGGAATAGTTGAACTGTTTTTGGAGGTGCTTTAACACCAGCCATTAATTCTGTCAGGGAAACTATCTAAAAAAAATGAGAATAGGGGGATATGGTTATTGAAATAGTCCAAAAATTGAGCGAAAATACCTGTTTGTTTCACAAATTCTTTACTTTACTTACATTTCAGTATAAGGCAGAGTATTGATTGCAATTTATTGTTAACGGAAAAAAGAAATGGTCAATCCTGAGTTAAATAATCCAAAGCATTTTTTTCACACAAAAATGAACAATCCACAACGATTGGCATCTCATTACGATTTGCAGGACAACCATGGAATAAGATTAAGGAGTCTATTCTGTAAGTACGTACGATGTCGTTTATGAACGAATATCGTTTACGAACGATAAATGCTATTCTGTATCCAAAATGCTAGCGAGTTCTTCGTTAGAAATCGCCGTTCATGAACGACAGCCAGAAACGTCACTTTGGCTATAAAAATTTGTCTATTTTTGTGATAAGATTAATTATTTCGGTGATAATTTTTTACTGGATATAGTAACCAATCAAATTACTGAATCTCAAGTCATGTGTAAAATTTCATCCAATCACCGCTGTATTACAGCGATAATACCCTACATGTGGTGTTTTCAGTTTGGTGTTTATGTTTTATTAAAAATTAATTGAACGTCAAACTGACAACTGGATTAAAAATGTCGGAAAGATTTGGTATTGCATCTAACGATTCAATTAATTTACCAATTGTACTTCTCACAACTGTAGTTTTAAATAGAAATGAATAATTTTTAATTAAAACTAATAAAGTTTGTATTGAAAAGTATTAAGCGTCAGATTGACAATAAATTTTTTGATATCTACAAAGTAAAAAATTATCTTATCGAATACTCCTCGGGTCTTGATAAATACTCAAAATTTTGTCGTAGAGAATCCTTCAAGCGTGTTGCTCAAAGATAATAGCCCTCGGCCTGCGGCCTTGGGCTATTATCAAGCAACACGCTTTCAGCATTCTCTATGACAAAATTATCTCGGTATTATCAAGACCCTAGGGGTATTACTACTGAAAATTCCACACATGTAATTTTTAACCAATCAGAACGTGTATTTCTGACAGATCACCATCGCACGGATGAATTTTAGTGGAAATTTTTTCCTGGTGGGTACCAAGTGGGTACCCAACAGCGAAATATACTGGACAAATTTTTCTTGAATGCCAAAGATAAAACAAGCTTTTTACAAAAGTCTGGTGTTTATAAACTCAAATGCTCTCACCGTAATGCCATTTACTTAGGTCAGACCCAAAGAAATTCAGATATGAGATGTAGTGAACACTTCAGTTGCTATAGGAATAAACATCCAGACAAGTCAAACTATCCAAAACACTTGCTTGAAGAAAATCATACTCAAACCACAGATTATAAAGAGAACAGATACGAATCCCGGTAAAACATCAAACGATTTTCAGCTCCGTCGTCAATGACCTTGGACCTTTAGCTTAGCTCGGTATGGCCGCGATGTTGCCAGTTTAAAATATGTTCTGAATTTCTTACCAAATTGCAGTGTTGACTGGGAGAGGCGGTGTATTGGGAAAATATGGTGGAGATTATGTTGAAGGGCGAGGAGGAATGGATGGAGATAAGTGGCGTAGTAGAGAGCATGATAAGGGAAAGAGAAAGACTCGCTATGGAATGAGAGAGGTGGGAGTGAAAGAAGGAGGAAGATGAGGGAGAGTGTGTGAGGGACCGCCGCCCGTCTTGAAGTATGCTAGGGTAGTGATTCCAAGGCGGGAGTAACGGCGAGTTTGAGGTGGGTTTGGTTGGTAGGCATCTCCGTGGGGATGAGTCCAACACTGTCTGGGTACTGGTTAAGGACCCAGTCGAACATGAGTTTCCCATCTCGGCCCGAAAAAAAAAAAAAAAAAAAGTGTTGACTCGTGGACAATAACAATTTCTAGTGCCGGATCTGGTTTTTTTGGAAGTTTCCACTAAATCTTTGAAACTGCGCCATGAATTAAAACAATAATCACAATCGAATATATATTTATGTATTTATTAAATACCTATATGTACATTCCTATGATTTGTTATAAATAATCATTACTCTTGGGAGATTAATTAATAAAAACATTTTCAGATAATCGAAAGAACTTTATTTTTATTTCCGAATAAAATTTATTTGGACAGTCTCTGTATGAACAATACACTCCGCCGTGATGTTTATCCATTTTATAAGAATAATAATCTATACCACTATATTTTTATAGTTAATATAACCACAACGCACAATCGATTAGTCAAATAACACAATTAATATCGCCGATTGAACACCTTCAAAACATGAAGCAAACAAAAATGGCGTTATGAATTTTGAGAACAGATTACAAGTGATTTTGAGCATGTTTTGACGTTTTGATTATGTTAGGTTAGGTTAGCCGTCACCGTTATTGTGCATGGTTGCCAAGGATATGGTTTGTGAAAAAAGTAGGTATATATTTATGGTATGATTTTTATACATTATAATCTTTTTAATTGTATAATTCTTTTAATGTTAATAAAATTGATTTAAAACAAGTAATTATCGAATATTTGTATCTGTATAACTATCACACTTGAAAAAATGCTAATAAAATATTTGACCTATGATCGTAAATTGAAGGAAATATTATGCAAATTGACAACCCTGTTGACAAATTTGGCGAAGCAGCCCGAACGGAGTCGACATAAGACGATGGGCATTTGAATGGGAATGTCCACCCATCTCTCTCTTTTTACTGTTCTCTGTCAAGCTTTCGTACCTGTTCTCTTCATAATCTGTGCTCAAACGTTAAATAACCGCATCAAACTTTTACATAACTGTCAAAATTATTCACAGTTAAATTCTCTAGTAGCATTAGAAATTAAAAAGCACATCCTTGATCCTGACTATAACTTTATAAATGAACAACTAGATATAATTTATGTTAGCATTGAGAAGATGTTTGTACATGAGTACTTTGTTGTAGGTTGACCAAGTCGAATTTCCCCAAGAGGGCAATTCACTTTCCTAAATCAAATGGCTCATTTATTTCTCTTCCTTTTTGACGTGAGCTTTCCTGAGTAGCTCGGTATCCAATGTCATACCCAAATATTGTATCGGCATTGTGTTATTTGGGTATTATTAATTCTAATAGCTATATATTCATTTTTGTGAAATTGACATGAATGAATGAATTTTGCCTCACTGAAATCTTTTGCTTGATACAATTATTAATTTCATCAATAGAAGTTCTCTGCGGTCATTGCCTACAGCCGTTATAACAGTATTCTCAGCAAATTTTGCTATGGTGTCGCGATCCAATTTTTGGATATCACTATAGTATATATATAAAATAAAGTACTGGGTCCAATACACTGCCTTGTGATACTACTGCCTTGACTTCTTTAATCTCTGAGTAAGCATGTTCCTGCTTTACTCTGGAGACTTTATTTCAGTTGCGAGAATTGTTTACATGTTCAATTACTACCCTCCTCTTCTCGATATTCTTACCAAAAAGTACTGCACCCCCCATTATAGCCTAATTAGTTTGGGAGGAAATCTACCTAGAGGCTATTCCAGGAGAAGACTCATCCTTAGTTTGGTTATTGATTAATGACTGAACTTACTTTTTTATTTATCCGGAAAACCCAAGTTCTAATATTTGTATAGTGACTGTGTGATATATGATCTATGGTAAATACTGGACCATACTTTTTCGATGCTCTACCCTCTGGCCAAAAGTTTGGAAACTGTTGCTAAAAACGATAAAAAAGTTTGCATTATGTATCATTTCCTTTGAAACTAATAATATCCATAAACTCATCAGATAAACTTCGAATGCATAAAAAATGATAACAAATCCTCCTTTTTCTTCTATTTATCTAAAGCCTAGAACTAACTATTCTGTCACTTCAACGGAACCCATAAATTTTACTTACAGAGTTGTGGGGAGGTACACACAATATAACAACTGCAGAGCAGTCGTAATCATACACCAATGACCAGAATTCTCCGCAGGTCGATTTGATGGGCCATTCCGTTACTATGTATTCTTTTGGTTTAGTGTAACCCTGGAACAAAAATAAATTTTAAATAAAGAGTTCCATTCTTCAAGCTGTTCCAGGCGAAGGTGTAGCTCGTACACCCGCGCGTGGCGACAGAAATTTATTGGTGGCATTTTATTATTAAGAGAACTTGGAATACTAGATTTAAATAAATATAATTAGCAGTGACAACTGTGTGTAAGCTAGTCTAATCACATCAAAGATATGTCAATAATGAAATGATTATTAATTATATAATGGAATTTTCATAACGTTTCCATTATACAGGGTGTCCCACGACGATTAAGACAAGTAATATATCAGAATTGGGCAGTAGTAGATAATTCTAATTTTGGGGGTGTAAACTAGAGCAAATATTGCATCTTTTCTTGTTATTGTGTTATCCAATGAGTTCTTTGTTTTTGGTCAAGTGACGTCGCATTCAAAATTATTAATGGGACAACCTGTATATTTGTGACTTTCTGTGTTCATCCCGATAAAACAATCACAACGAACTAGCACACTTGGGGTCTAAAGTGATTAATTCAAGAGATACAGGTACCTACTTAAAGTTAAAGTAAGTTAAAAAATTCATAATTGAGTCCCCTGTAATTTTCGGCAATCTTACATTCGTACGTAATGATCAAGACAAACCAATATTATAATTTTTAATAATACTTGAAAGCTAATAACGGAACGACCTGTATATCATGGAGTGAAATTACATAAAATTGTGTTTTTTCCACAAAAACTTGTTTACCTATTAAATATCGATTAAAAAGTAGCATAGCAAATCTTATAAAAAAAGACTGCCTATTGTCAAGTTTGCCATGATAATGACAAAAGTGTCAATAAGACAATATTGGTTTGTTTTAATCATCACGTACGAATGTAAGATTGCTGAAAATTACAGGGGATTCAATTATGAATTTTTTAACTAACTTTAAGTTTAAGTACCTGTATCTCTTGAATTAATCACTTTAGACCCCAAGTGTGCTAGTTAGTAGTAATTGTTTTATCGGGAAGAACACAGAAAGTCACAAATATACAGGTTGTCCCATTAATAATTTTGAATTCGATGTCACGTGACTAAAAACAAATACCTCATTGGGTAACACAATAACAAGAAAAAGTGCAACATTTGGTCTAATTTATACTCCCAAAATTATAATTATCTACTACTGCCCAATTCTGATAATATATATTACTTGTCTTAATCGTCGTGGGACACCCTGTATAGTAGAGTTAATTAGAAATAGTAAGTTTCATTTATAACAGTAACTTTTTTCACTCATGATATTTTTGATTTATTTTGAATTTACCAGTGAATGATGCTTTCTATGGTCCGACTTATAGGTTCCAATGAACCTTCTTAGATTCAAACTCGAACTGAACACAAGTTCGGATATGAATGCCATGCAACAGATGTCAGATGAATGTTAAAGGACGATCATAGATCACAATTGTTAACCAAACGCAACCAAAAGTTCCTAATAATAACAATGATGCCAAACTTTCTCCAGTCAAATTGAAGTATGACTTGAGTAATGAGTGGATAGGAAAAGTCGCCTCGAACTAGACTCAAACTAAATTGAGTTTAAGTATGAGTGACTCTCAAGCAGGGCCGGATGCTCCCGTGTTTCTTTTTCCGTCCGTCGTGCGCATGACGTCACTTAAGACCTTTTTTGTATTGCTGAGATAGCAGTTTTGTATGCTTTTCTCTATTTACGCGTTTATTTAATTAGTTGCAAAAAAAACTGTAAAGACGAAGTATGTTCCAAATGAGCTGTTCTATCCCCTGATGACATAGAAGTTTTGAGATTTGTAATACTTATCACTCAAAACTCTTTTTTTTAGTGTCAAATTTCTCTTCGAAGTATTAAAACGCGATTTTCATGAAAACGGTGCAAGATAAAGTAAACTGATAAAGGAACTAATTCGTAGAGCACAAAATTCACTACAACACTAGTCTAGTAGGGGAATGCGAGATTAAATAAAAACGCGAAAACATTTTATGAAAAGAGGACTTTTATTTATGCAGTTTTTACACAGGCATATTTCTTCATTTAAATAGTTTCGAAATAGTAAATACCGGATTTCAAGATCAAATTTCATTTCCTAAATATCACGTATTCTACATTTTTATATATTCAATAATTAACAACTCACCTATCCTTTTTCTTATTTGTTGGGAATTAAACCACAATATGTTTTTATATTTCTTATTACGACGTTTTTGTTTTTTTTTATTTCGACGTTTCGGTAGCGTTCCAGCTACCGTTGTCAAGATGAATTAGATTTTTAAAAAAAATTTGGTCCTTATCAGACACAACGAAAACATTTGACAATTAGACAATCAATAATATTTTGAACTTTGTAGTCAAATTTTGTTAAGGTTTATTCACAGTGGATCATAATTATCTCTGTTAAATTGTGAAATAAAATATTTTATTGTATAACAGTCTAATAATAGGATAGTCTACTAGGAATGGGATCCAGTGAAGTGCACGTTCCAGGAACGGTTTTATTGGGATAGCGCTTTTTTGCTTATTTCGTAAATTAATAAAGCTCGTTCGTTGTTACTTTTTGTGTATAATTATTTTTGTTATCAAAATATGTATAAAAGCACTTTCTTTGATTTTTCGTCTTTTACTATTGGACTCTTTCAATATTATTTTCGCCGAATCCTATTGAACTATTGGATTACTTTTCGAATCCTTGTGCGAATTGGACCCAAACACAAAACAACGCATTTTCAAAAGTTTTTATCGTCCCTAAACGTCCACAAAATAAACCAAAAGGTCTTCTAACTGATCAGAGCTCAGTGAAAATCATCGAAAAAACACGAGTTATCTTGGGAAATAACATGGGCAAACAACCATTTTAGGTCTTGAGTGACGTCACGCGTCACGCGCCCACTAATGCGCAATTATATCTTCGGTGTGTTTATATCGTGCTCTCGACTATGAATTCCACCCTTAGTGACAATAAAGTATACTTCTCTCTCTCTCTATTTATTTGTTTCATAGGTAAGTAGGTACTGTCAAAAATAAATAATGACATTGAAATGTCACATAGATGGTCGCTGGTTCAAATGTCACTGTTTTCGTTTTTCTTAAATTCTTTTTTGTATGTCTTAACACTAATAAATATTATAATTTTGTAGAATAATATAATAAAACGATAGGTGAGTCAAAAACTAGAAGTATTCTATACTAGGATTAATTTTTGAAATACGTTATTGTATGTTTGGCTGCCTACACCCCAGATGTGCGTTGGGTTGTCTGCAGAAAATCGTTGAGTAATGTATATGTAAATCATGCATTGATGAGGGTAATTAATGTATGATTTTGTCTAATTTTGAGAACGTTAATAGCATATGTTAATACATGGTCGACGGAAAATATACTTACATCAACAAACACTGCATTAATGTAGTCTGTATAGCTATTTCCTTGGAATGATGTGAGGTATGGTCGAAAGTTGTCAGCTGGAAATAAAAAAGTCTTTTATAAGTGGAACGAATGTGTGTATATATCATCGTACGTAATTTCCGTAAGTCAATTTTTGCATACTGATCAAGGACCTTTAACGACACAATAATTGGGATTCAAAAGACATTATTTAAGATTTTGATTGGAAGTGTTGTTTTGATATAAATAATAAATATATTCTGTATGGTCCTTGTGGTGGATTCTTGATTATTTTTGTTAGCTATTTTGGGAAACTTAACTATCATTCTTTTATTATTACTTAATTTTTTTTTATTCTGTTATTTAACGTCGGTCTATTTCTGCGACTGCGGCTAATCACCGACGCCGGGAGCACTCTACCCCTAACCGGAAATTATGGCGAACCCACTAGTGTTCCAACCAGTGGTAGCGTTCTTTAACGAGCCCAACATCCATGGACTCGGGACCTCGGTTTTACGTCTCCTCCGAAAGACGGCATATCTACATTATACCTCGTGCTCATTGGTATAATGCCTGCGAGCTGTGATATGCTAGTCCGCTGCAGGCTGTACGGGCCCTATACGATGGTTTTCCCTGACATGGTCGTCACCCATCCAATTACTAACCATGTCCGACCTTGCTTGACTGTAATTATCGCATCAAACGCGTTCCACTACAGTGCTGGGTCGTCGCCCATTACTTAATTCAACGCTTCGGTATCGTTCCAGCTACCGTTATCAAGAATAAATTGATTCCGGGAGGCGTACATATTCACTATCGCTACTGTTGTCCATTTTTTTCTCTTATAATACGTGAATATATTTACTCTTTACATTTTTATGAATATGCTCTATAGCCTTGTGGTGGTTGACTATGGCGCGGACGATCGAAGTTCGATCCACACTGGTAGTTTTTTCTTTTTAGTCGTGGATAAACTATAGACTTTACTTGTGTAGAATGGCTATTATTCACTTGGATGATTCCAAAACTCACTCGCTGCACTCGCTCGTTTTGGAAACTCCATACGCGTGAATAATAGCCATCATTCTGCACTCGTTGAGGAATATACTATTATAACTCTCCAATTCGCATGTAGGAGAACAAAAACCTGGTTATGGATTTTCAAAAATAATGATGTATAGTTTCGTCATTGTGACCTATAGGTATTCATCTTAGTTTTAATCATGGTTTTAGTTCTGTAATAACGGTCTTTGAGGGTTATACCTATTTGTATAGGCAAGTCAAAAAGTAGAGTTATTCTATACCAAAAGTCAAAATCACGGGTTTTTTCGGAAAGTATTATTGCATGTTTGGTTGCCTATACCAAAATTGTTTATCAATATGAATGATTTTGTGTCCATTAATATAGCTCCAAAACGCACAGTCGCCGGAGAAAGTTTAATATTTTTTCAAATTGTGAAGAATGATATAGTATTTGATTATTATTGTATGAATTGACTATTTATAATTGTGAACTTACAAATCATATTTCCAGATTTGGAGTTGTATATAGAAATTGCACGTTGCACGCCCATATATAATATACTTTATGTCATACTAGTTCATTATTGTGTTTTTGTTGCTTAGTTACCAACTATCTAATGTTGTACTTTATGGCCCGCGCGGGCATAAAGAGAAATCATTTTTTGTTCAACTTATTTAATAACCATGTCGTAAGCTTCCTTAGACTTTTTTGGCAACAGATTTACAGTTGCTTTCTTTGCCCTTGGTACATAAATAACTATTATACACGACCGGGCGAAAAAGTCCAGATTATAAATACGTTTAGCGGGCGTAAAGTGTCACTTTACCACCCGCGGACTACTTTACCGCCCGGGGGGCTTTTTTTTCTTTCAAAAATGCACATGTAGTTAGTAAAACAAACTTTATTATTATTATTTATTATCATGGAAATATTTGGTACAATTAACAAAATATGAGTTTAATAAAGAAATGATAACTAAAAGCCCAAACATAAGATCGTCACATTTATAATTTTATACTAATAACACAATTTGAACAATTACTTATAGAAATGTTAGGATTTGCTACTTTTGCTCTGTTGTAAGTTGCTACGGAATTGTTTTATCATCTTATTAGTTTCAATAAGACTTATTTTTATTTAACTGTACAAATGATTTGGTAGATTGTTATCCAGGGTGAGTTATAATAATATCGAGGTATAAAATTTATCCAACTTGAAACATTCATAATAACCTACTCACAAAAGGTGAAAAATAGAAAATAAAACATATTTATCAATAAACTATCAATAATACGGTCGTGCATAAAATTTTGTATATTTATTAATAAATGACTATTAAAACGGTCGTGCATAAAAATTGTATGTATTTCAGACGTAAACAGCGTTTATGGACCTTACGTGTTAATAGCCATCGCCTTGCGGCTCGGGCTCTTACTTACACGTTGCGGTCCATAAACGCCTGCTTTACGCCCTTGATACATAAGAAGGTAGAACGTGTCGCGGGACACACGGCAGGAACTTTAGTTCCTTTAAAGCAAAAGTTATGTAATACATCTGACGTTATAGATAAACAATTTGCATATTCTTTGGTTGAGTAGTAAGCACACAAGACTCTCACGCGGTAGACCCGGGTTTGATTCCCCGTGAGGAATTTTTTTTTATTGTTAATTTTATTTTTAAATAATTATTCTGCTTGATATTAAAAACGACAACAGGCAGACGTTTGAAATATTTAGCAGAATATTCATTATTATAGATAATGGTTCGGTACCCTTCATGAGGGAGTACGACTGGCAACATCCACTTATAACAGCATCGTATATTTGAAAAAGGAAACCGAAGCATTATACAAATTGGACATTCAAGAACTGTACGTTTACCACAAAATTAGTGAAAACATAAAATTGAATTGTTAAATTTTTAATTTGAAGTTATATTACAGTTTATAGACATTTTTATTTTCTAGATTTTTCCCTTAGTGGGTCGTAGAAAAAATATGCTGCTCGACTCGTGTGGATTGTCCATATCGCACTTGAACGATTGAGCACTCCGCCTACGGCGTCGTGCTCAAACTTCGTCCTCGTGCGATGTGGCCATCATATCCACACTAGTTGCACAAACTACTTTCTTTATCAAAATATGCCCTTTTACATTTAAAAACAACCTGCCAAATGTCAAATCAATTTATCCATCCATTTTAAAGTTATCGAATTAAAACATTCAAGTTTTCAAAATTTCAACACCCTGTATTTCGAAAAGTAAATGTGCTAGACCCCTCAATCACGCAAAAAAAATCATGGAAATAATAGTAAAAATTTATCCGAACAAATTCAAGTAGATCACCAGCACTGCGAATACCAGCTTTGCATATAATTTTAATATAGCATCGGTGGTTCAGTGGTAGAATGCTCGCATTCCACGCGGGCGGCCCTGGTTCGAATCCCGGCCGGAGCATATGAATCGCTGCTTCGTAAACGAGAGAGAGACTAATGAGGCACAAGCACGCAAGCAAGGCACATAACGAAGCAACGTAGCGTAACGTAACGCGTAACGGTCAGATCTTTTGCGTCGCGTCCCCTGGTCGCTCAAACATATCCTGACGTAAAGAACTAAAGTTCCAATAACTATTTTTTGTAGGTATATACTAGCATTTATTTTAAGCCCTGCAGATATGTTTTGTATGAGTGAATTTTAAAAAGTCATATGGCAAGACATTCGTTGTTTTCTATATTGCCAACGACGTCTCCATGAAAATGATAAATATTTTTCTGAAACGTATGACCCAGAAAACTGGAATATTCATCATATAATATATCACTCGAGAGTGTGATTTATGTCACAAGATCGAGTTAGACAAACGGCAAAGAAACGTTTTAGCAGAAAAAGAAATATAGCTTTGCTTCGGTGATACAATCAGTAAACTGTTTATATCATTTTTTAATATTCATATCTCTAGGCATTCACAGTGGAAATATAACATATTCTAATACAGAAAGTACATTAAATATAAATTTGAATACCTGAGTGAGGAACATTGAGACACATTTATCACTACTGGGGCTGTTTTTTCACTAAACATTTAGGTATATCTATTAACTTGTTCATGCGTAAGAAACAATTATTTTTAATTTAGAACTGTTATGTATCAGTTCCACGGATAAAGAAATACTACTTCACTTATCCCATTCTACTTTCCACATGAGCCCTCGAGTCCGCAGGGAAACGAATTAGGAAACGTGTAAATGAGTTTTCAACAGCACAGTGTTTCGCCAAATCTTTAGTTTATTTGAAGAAAAAGGTTAATTAGGTTTGTAGAGCCTCTCGTATAATGTTTTACGTCATTCACGGAATAACTCAATTCATACTTCTAGAGATATTATGTCTATAAGCAATTATATGAAAAATATTGGTAATCTTAAATAAATATATACAGTGAGGACGTTTGAATTGGAATAACTTCAATATCTTTTTGTCTAAAGCTATTATGACAAAACGCTTGCACGGGTAAATTTTTATTTCCAATAGCGCACATACTCTATCATTGAAAATACGAATGACGTCACCACTTTCGCCTACATGACATCATTGTTATTTTTTTGAATAGAACAGCATATTTCAATTGGAAACATTCACCGACCTGTGTCAAACTGCAACAAACGTATATCAGAAACATGTTCCGTACAGTGCTGGCTACTATGTAAAATGTTATCAGTAGTAATCACAAAACAGTCTAACCTATAGAAGTGAAAGTTTATAGGATGAACTTGAATACAAAAATGAGGTTTCAAACCCATCCACCTGAAGCGCTTGTTGCAATTGAGTTGTCGAAACAGGCCTGGCAGCTAAGACCGTTAGCACGAGAAGAAGAAAAGATTTTAAAATTCATCATAGCTGTCATATAAAGCGTTCTCGATTATTTACTTTTGGCTGCTAGTAGCAGCTCGTAGAGACTGAATTCCGTTCGTTTATTACTGGGCGTGACGCCCAGTCTTACCTTCCCCTTGCCCCTCAAGCACATACCAAAAACTATGAGCTTCAAGCCATGGACATTAAATATTTGACGTTTGTCCGGTTTGACGTTTATTTAAAGGTTAAGATTGTGCCGATTACGATTTAATACGATTTAAACCTCACTCAAAATATCTAAATATGCAAAATTTTATCATCAAAAACATTATAATTGAAAACTGTTCTCCTAACAACACAGGAAATTCATTGGCGTTGGCACATATCAGGTGGTTTTGAGGATCCTGAAAAATCGTGTTCGATTTGCTCAAAAGTCATGACGACTGAGGCGTCACGCACAAGTGCTTGAAGCCCAAATAAACGAAAGCAACAATAGTTGTCACCATTGTCTCTGTGATTGTCTTTTATAGATTGTTTTCTTTTGCCATTTGCTGCTGTTATTTGTGTTTTAATTAGGTACTGTAATCGTTATATCAAGTGTGATAATTCATAATATAATAACTTTATAATGGTTGGTGTTAAGTGTTGCGTTCCTGGGTGTACAGACATTACATAAAAACGACATAGGTTTCCCAAACATGACCATTTGTTTTTGAATGAATGGGTTGCCTTTATTCGCAATCCAAAACTAAAGGAATTAAGCGCTAAGCAGATTTATAAATCCTACAATGTTTGCAACAGACATTTTGAACCACAATATATTGTTTTTCTACTACCGTGCGCTTTAACCCACTTTCCCGCACGCATTTTAGCTTTGAAAGTGTCACTTTCCCGCACTAGTGCGGGAAAGTAAAATTATGCAAATTTTGACCTTATTAGATAGTTTTTCACTTCGGAAGTTATAACTATTCTTACACCAGGTGAATAAATAGTCCATCAAATAAAATCAACATGTTTTCCAGCTTTTTGTTGCATTTTTAATTTTCTGAAAATATAAAATAAAATAAATATTTTGATATAACCTTGTGAATTCTTTAAAGTAGTGTCACAAAACAACTATCAAACCACCCGGGTTTGTTATAAAAAAAATATATCAAATGAAATTCTTCCATCTACAAATGACTTAAAATTGTTGCCGTCACCCTCATCGTCATCTTTATGTGACCTGCAAACGATGCCATCCTCATCAACGTCATTCACTCACCAGTTAACACCAAATAACTCCACTGGACCGGCAATTTTAAGTAATTCACAGAATGCAACAAATTGTGTTTCTAATATTAATATTTATAATATTAATTGAAAATAATAATAATAGTTTTTGGTCTTAGTTAAAATAAAATAAATTTTGAAAAATGGGTTGATATACTTTTTTGTATATACGGTCGTAGAAAAAATAACGTTCCTAACTCATGCGTAAAGTGTCTTTCCCGCCCTTGACCGCTTGCCCGAACTCCGCTTCGCGTCGTTCGGGTCAACTGCAGTCGCGTGCGGGAAAGTATCACTTTCCGTACTAGTTAGGAAAATAACTATATTGGGACAAAAGGGGCCTCACTCTCAAAGCTGTTCCTACAATCCTTTCAGGATTGATCAAAAAGTGATGGGAAATACGTAATATTATCACTCTTGGGTATTACTTAGCGCGTGGTAAAATGTAAATTGCATTTAGGAATTCCTAAATTCGTTTTAGGTATTACCTGAGTTTAGGAAATGGATAGTGAAATCGGGCACAAACTGGCACAAACTAACATTAAAAAAAAGCGCTATGAAATAGTTCTGAACCCATCCACTGCGATCGCTGAAATTCTTCTTCTCTTAGTCTTAGTTTTTCGGCCTCAGCTACCTTGCATATTTCGACAACTCAATTGCAACTAGCGCTTCAGGTGGATGGGTTTGGCACCTCATTTTTCCATTCTAGGTAATCCTATTACACTTTCACTTCTATAGGTTAGACTGTTTTGTGGTAGTAATAGCCCAAGGACATTGATAATTGTTCGAAAAAATGTTATGACAGATTTCGAAAGCTTGTTGCTTGGAAACAGACCGACGCCGTAAGCAACAAGCTTGAGAAAGTTGTCATAAAATTTTTGAGCATTTATCAATGTCCGAGGGTTATTCGTTATTCGGATAGAAAATTTTTTGTTTCAGTATTACAACCAAATCGTGACATTTAGAAATATTAAATATTCGAAACTTCAAAATCGAAATAAATCAATATGTATCCACAGCAACGTGAAAATTGCCCATGGTCTGTTATCAGTGTAATGTTGACATGATTGGCTAAGATTGTTCATATGATATAAAATGAGTAAATTTGATTGGTATTTGGAATTGTCAAAAAAATTTCAGTAATAATAACCCAAGGACATTGATAATTGTTCGAAATAGTAGTTTACCTAACAAGTGCGGAAAGTGATACTTTTCCGCACGCCATTGCAGATGGCCGAACGACGCTTAATAAAATAAATAAATAAATCAATATGTGTCCATAGCAACCAACGTGAAAATAGCCCATGGTCTGTTATCAGTGTAATGTAAACATAATTGGGTGAAAATGTTCATATGATAAGAGATGAGGAAATTTGATTGGTTCTTGGAACTGTCAAAAAATTTTCAGTGTAATGTTGACATGATTGGGCAAAATTGTTCATATGATACAAAATGAGAAAATTAGATTGGTTCCTGGTACCGTCAAAAAATTTCCATCGTAACGGATCAGTCTCGATTACGTCACAACTCACGGTGCCTAGCGAACGGTGCGCGCGATGTATCATCGTACGGGATCCATCGATGCGAATGTGTTCTCTGTTTGCTCGCTACTTTTTTTGTCACGCTTAGGTCCGGCTCTATCACCTCTGGTCAAAAGTGATGGTTTGTCAACCACTGGTCAGGTGTTGACCTTGAGGTTATTAACAAATATGTTCTATCATCATGTGTCAGCTACTACTACTACTACTACTACTACTACTACTACTACTACTACTACTGTGTATATAAATTTGGGGTTATACAGTAGAAAAAATTGACCTTTACCCTGACGTCATACCTACTAACCTCGCGAAATCAATCAATGAGTCAAAAATGGCTACAATTACTTTGTCGTGTGCGTAAATACGTTGACTGCTTGTTTATCTTGTTCAGCCACCGTCTAAGAAGTGAGGTTAAGTTGGAAATATACATTAAATGCGAAACAGAAAACTCTGAACTTATCGTGGAATAAAAATAATAAATTAGAGGTCTTGAAAAAAACCGATTTTATAGAATTTATCTGAATGCAAATGATGGAACGATTTGAACAAAACTCGATGTATCAAAATAATGACAGTTGTCATAAGAGGTCAAAAAAAATTCTTATGAATACAACCTATTAATCGTTTTTGGTGCTATCTCTTTTCAACATTTGGATGTAATAATTAGAGTTACATAAGAACGTATGTCATTGATTGAAAGACAAGTGTACGTATATTGTATGATGTGTTTTTACTGTCAGTAGAAAAGGATGAGGTATATAAAGTTTGTGTTTACTACTGTTCATTGTTAGTGACGTCAGGGTAAAGGTCAATTTTTTCTACTGTATTTTTCATTTCGAAAATAGAAATGAATTAACCATGGATGAGTTGATTATTAATAATATCAATGATAATAATATGAATAATATTATCAATAAAAATAACCTGGGCACTAATCTGAACTGAGCTACTGTATACCAAACTGTCATAACTGTCAGAGTATACTATAGTTCATTTAAAAACCAGGAGGAGTAATTTGGAAAGCCTTACTCACACCACTAAAAGTTACCAGATTAGTTACTAAAGGGTAGGTTCCGAAAACGTAGTCAACAGTCTTGTTCCAAATATATTAAATATGCCTTGATAGCAAAGATATTAGTCATAAGTCGATTTCTCCTCTGATCTGCAGTATATTTTTCAGATGTACCTACGCATTAAACAAAATGTAAGACTTTTTCCAGTTTCGTTTCTTATTCAAACATAAGAAGATTCAGATTCACATCGACAACAAACAAATTATGGTCATTGTTGATGGTGGAGAATTACAGATAGTCAAGTTACTTTATTTATATTTATTACAATTAAATTGAAAAGAATATGACAATTGATAATATGTTCTGGCAATAACAATACTACAAAATTAATAGCATTGTAGAGCAATATGCAGTATTAATTTAAACATTTCTAACAGTTTTCTTTATGTTGCCGGATTAAGTGTAATAAACCACTTTTCAAATACTTCTGAGATACCTTCTTCCTTCTTTTTAACTTCAAAAACCAATAATGTATTTTCTACCAAACCCATTCTTTTCTATATTGTTTTATATCTTCCATGGCATGTTCTTCCGATGAACTTTGACGACTTCTTCCCAAATATGTTCATAACAAATAAATAGTACCTACATTTGACTCGTCAAAAGGTGACACAGATAAATTTAATTTGTTCTGAACGTTTCTTTGAAGCTTACAGAATTTTGTCCAACACAGATCTCATTTTTGTTCTTCGAACGACATTTTTTATTCACTCATCACAATTTTTCAAAAGTCCCGGTATTCCACCAATATTTCCTGCACTATATAATGTTCCTCTACTTCAGTATTCCCTTTATACTCGCTAAACCGACTTTACTAAAAAAAAATGTAAAGTAATAATGTATCCACTGCTTGAGAATATTTTTGGTTTTTCATCCAATATTTATTTATTTCTCTGTCAGAACTATCAAAAATGAAAGCTATCAGCTGATGTCAATATTAAAAAGTGTTGTGTGAAACTGGGCTGAATCTGACCAATCAGAGGTCTACAGAATTGCCAACTTAAATTCAAATCACTCCTCCTGGTTTTTAAATGAGGTATATACTCCATTAAAAAGCGGAGTATGCAGAGTTTACTCCGGGTAGGTTTCTGAACGTTTATATAAGCATACTCTATACTGATAGAGTAAATTTATGAACGCTTCGGAGTAAACTATCCTTACTCTGAGTAAGTTTATGAACGTAGCCTTATAGATATGCCAAAGCAACTTGTTATAGACAAATTATATTCCTCTATGCACCTTGTTTTGTCAGATTGCTTGTTTCCTTCATTTCTTTTCTATAATGGAAGAACAAAAAATAAAAGAAAAGTAGGGAAAAAAACTTGATGCTTTATTGGTATTAACCAAAAAATATTATAAAATATAGAATAAAACCACAGATGCCGTAACCTGGAAGGTAAAGCAGCAATGCTGGAAAAACAATGCCGCTGAGTTGAACAGTTCCGGAATTTATGGCAGGAGAATTTCATAGTTATTCACCCTTTCTCGGATTAATTTTTGTCTTCGATGTCACCAAAATTAGGTTAACCAGTGGTCACAGTCTTAACAAGAACTCAAAGTGCCTTTTACTGTATCTTTTGGTCAGAAAACTTTAACCTATGGTTATAACGAAGCAAGCGGTCATAGAACAGCAAACCTTTTGTCAGATCTTGTTAACCATAACTAAAAACTCTTAACCAGAGGTGATAGAACCGGCCCTTATTGCAGCATGTGATACCTTTCCTCTCGTCTAATACAAAAGAGAGTTCGTGGCCAGGTATGTTAAATAAATAGCTATGGACGCGTAGGTTCTCGGTTCAATCCTCACTGAAGTCAAAGCTTTTTAATTTAATAATTTGAAATTACAACGCTTGGATTAAAAATGGTGGCCTGCCGCGCGCTCTCTCACACACATGACTCTCTCTCTCTAAGACACTAATAACGGTCCATTCCGTTGGCTACTTAGATCCACCCAATTGTCACCACTGGATTAGTTTATTTGGGGGAATGTCAGGAATGAGGTATTCGCTGGACCTGTTAGGAAGTTTGATGGATCGAGTTCTTCATACACTCAACAGAATGGATTGATAATTAATTTCAAGAACTACTAATGATAATTTCATCCAAATAATCCAGAAATGTTTGGAAGTTGATGGACACCATTTTGTTACTGTAGTAAGCTTCTATTCCAAATTTGTCTATTCCTGCATGTTAAACATGCTTAAGCATTGAACGTTTTTTTATTAGGAAAATTAAATTCTCCAAAAATTAGTACTGAAGAAATATTTGTACAGCGGAATCTACGGAAATATATATCAAATAGTTATAGGGAGCCCTTATGCAAAGGGGATAATGTATACTTTGTATTATCATTATTTTTATACAGAGTGCTCCATTTGAAAAAAGTGAATTATGTGAATATTTTAGATGCCAAATTTACTCCAATTTTAGCAGCACTTTCTACAATAAAAAAATTCAAATTTCATGATAATATACAATATACTGTAATGTGGTGTACATTTTCTGAGAAATGTAAGCCTCTACCCACGTTATGTTGATGGGATTCAAAATTATTTTGTTTATAAAACAGGAACAGTTAAATTCAGAGAACAATTACCACCACTGAAATATTGGAAAGGAATCAATCCGAATATAAGAAATATTACTGAACTGCAGCATCTCTAACTTTTTCAAAAGATTCTCCGTCTCGTCTCATCGGTTATGAAATATTCTAATAAATAATTATTGTTTGCCACTTTTACGAGTTGACTCATCCCTAACTTTCTATCAAAAACAGACTACCACTCCCTCCCAGACACAAAATTCCTCCAATGAATAAGAATCGAGATTATTCAAATTCTCTTTCATTTACATTGATACATCCAAAACAATCACAGGAAATGCTACAGCTTACATATGTGAAGATGAAAAATTTGCTGCCACAAAACTGTAGTAGAGAGGCGTTTTCTATACTCCTTGACCTCAAAATGTGCAAAACAGTAAATGAAATGTAACGTTATATTTGATCACTATCATTGGAATATTTGAATATCTACCGGACGGCCAGTAGCCAGTCCTTTTTCCTTACCAACATGTGATTCTCGTCGAGAACCTGTAGCACCGATCATCGCTGGAAGGCAAAATTTTACATTTAATGTGCGACGGATAATCTCCGTTGGTGAGGATCAGTATACACTGATATTGGTCAAATATTTCAATTCTTCTCTCCTATAGAGATAGAAATGAAGAAGACACAACGAATATGTAAATTCTTTCTTGAAGCGGAGCTTGTGAACAGGAAAGGAATATACAACGTATGTCGATTGCTCATCGCATAGTTCAATTTAATAGCGAGTAGTTAGAATAAGCTTTCTTTCTCCTGTGAACCATGAAACAATAAGGTTGATTCACCTCAAACTTTACTTTTCTAAAGTGCATTCAATGTGAATGGTAAGTTGCATTTAAGTATATGCTTTTCCTTTTGTGATTTTTGCTTTTATATTTTTTCCTCCTAGTGATAAGCGCCAGATACACACATACAATGATATATTTTTTTTATCTTGTTCTTCTTCTTTTTCTAGTTTTTCTTATACAGTTGATAAAAGGTTCACATGTATAAAGTTGAAGTCTTTAAAATATGTATATTTAGTTAACTAATCAATTCAATCTAAATACCAACTTAGAATATTATATTTCCGGATTACATTTTTTCATTACATTTTCTTTATCGCCTTCTGTGATTGAAATAAGTAGTAAAATTAAATTTAGTTTTTATGTTACTTAGATATTGTTTTTTTCAATTTCTTTGCTTTTCTTTGATGAGGAAATAAGTAAGATTTCCTTAATAATATGATATCACATTTCTTTTGCTTCTTTTGTTTTTTTTTTAATAGTAGAATACAGGATATTTTTTTTATGAACCACGTTCTTAAATGATTTTCTTATTAACAATTGTAAACCGAATAACTGTAGATATCCTGAATTTTACGTGAAAAAGGATGTAACTATTTCTGATACAATGTATCTTTCTAAGCACTTACTTAGTACCTGAGACTTCGTACCTGAAACTTTGTACCTGAGACCTGTACCTGCCAATTTTCCGGACGAAGTAGTTTCCATTAGACATCTAGACATCTCAGACACGTGGAAAATTGAGGAAAGTAAACCAATGTAAAAACAACGTGCTTCAACAAACAACAACAATATTTTTATTTTATTTTTTTCACTGTGATATTTTTAAAGTCATAATACAACTTGTAAATTTAACAACGTTGTTCATATTCCTTCCCTTCCAACATTTCCAGGTTTGTTGATAGAGAGTTGTGAGATGAAAAAAAAAGTCGACTAATATTATTCAGGGTGGCGCCCACTTACCTTTCTTGATTAACTTTAATGACATTTCTTAACTTGATTTATTAACTTATTAAATTCATTTGGTTTCTTAACTTCATTTATTATCTCATTAACTTCAATATAACTTCAATAACTTAAATAAAGTAGGATTACCCGCGAACCGGTAAGACTACTCCCTGAATTGATATTAGTTTGGTCTCCGAATTCACACCTGAGGTGCTCTCCACATTGAGTCACCGTTGCAATTTATCTTGCCTTATTATTTTGAATAAATAATAGGTAACAAAATTGGCGCCCAGCGTGGGGCCGTTTTGCACATTGTCTCTCTCATCAATAACAGCAATAACTATAACAACTTTCTTATTATCTCTGACTCATTAAGCACTTTAACAGATCCATGAACTTATTGAAAATAAACTTTATAATTTGCGAGATAAAACTATTTTTTAAGGGTATCATCACACATAAAAATGATAGGAAACTAGAAAGTTGACTCCTTGGCCATAAAATCAACTTCCACAGATAATTTACCTCTATTTACACAAAATTTCCCCACACCAATCACAGATCCTCAATAAAAAAAATACTAAAAATGGCCATTCATCTGGGATGACACTGAAACTAATTTGAGATAAATAATGCCCGAAATTGGAACCAAATTTCCACTGACATATCAAATAACACTACAAGTTATGGCACCTAAACCGTTTGAGAATTGGAAAAACACGCATTACACGTCAACATACCTTGACAAAAGAAAGCGGATTTTTTGTCAAACATGTCAGACTTAACTCTCAGTAAAGCATCTATTCATCTAGGATTGAAGTGCACAAGGGAGTAAGCGAATAGTGTCTTGCGCAGAACGTCAGAAAAACAAAAACAAAATATCAAACATAACCTGCTGTGGATATAGCGTGTAATAGATAGAGAAATCATAGCGATATTACACTAAGTTTTTTGTTAAATAATACTACTGAAGAAAAATGGACGCAGATGAAGCTTTTATGCATCAAATAATTGATGATTTGCAAGATGCTGAGGAAATGGCTGAAGATACGACAAGAAGGTTTTCTGATAGAAAAGATCCTTTTACATTAAATGATTGGCAATTCTTGGAATTATATATATAGGGTGGATAAAGAAACTGCCCGTGATGAATTCCAAGAGGATATCTTTTTGGGCCAAATTCAACTTCATATTGCCTTTACGTAAAAGAATTACAAAACAGAATAAAAATAAACAAAAAGCTACATGAACTGAAAGAACAGTTTGGTTACAATCACTAAGACTAATTAACTATCACCAAATCCTTTATTGAAATATGGCTTATTAAACATTTGTTAGTAAAAAACAAATTATTTGTTTTCACCCTATATATGAAGAATTATTTACTTTTACATGAGAATATTTTCTCATAATAATTAGTTATTAACAATAAATGTATATTTTGTGTTTATGAAAAAATGATTAATCACTAAGAATATATGTTTCTCCACCACACCGTATGTTATTTATTATTACTAAGCCATTGTATATAGTTCTTACATATTCTGCAAGTGTTATTCCAGATTCAATTACTATACCCATATATTTGTTCACAATGAATACATGACAAAAGCCCCTTTTATTGATAATAAACAAATATTTTTTACATTTTCCCACCAATATTTATAGATTGATGTCCAAATACTTATTTCGGCAACTAGACTGCTATCTTCAGTAGACCCGAAAAGTTATCATGATATTAGCAGTTAGTGAAACCATATCAGCCTTTGGTGATTTCTGCTAATACATTGATTACTTTTAGAGGATCTTACTGGAGATGGCAACTCATTGCAGTTGATGAAATAAGTATTACGACATTTTTGAAAATTTCTCTGTTCTTTTTAGTGTTTATAGCTACAGGTACCCAATATTTGCTTTCTACACCATTACCGTTTTTTTAATATATAAATGATAAATTGTTGTGCTTTTCTTTAAAATGACTTATATCTAGATGCTGGTAAATGGAACAACAAAACTTTTATTCAAGCGATTTATTCAATTTTTTACATTATAATTTTAACAAAAAATACAATATAATCATATAAAAAAACTGTGTTTCCAGAAATTCCAGAAAATATAATTCCATCGTATAAGAAATATTGGTCATTCATGGAAAAAGAGGAGTCGGAATTATTTTCTTTCTTCTAAAGAATAGGTATTTACAATTAGGTACAATTAAATACGACATATATTATAGGTATTTTCACTGTCTATGTACTTACGTTCGAAATTTGCAAATATCTTAGCATTGGTTCCACATTCTTCAAGGAATGCGCTTATAGGGGTGCTACTGAAGTCGACACATACACCGCTGTTCGCCATTATTTTGGTATAATATCCAAATACAAATAGAATCACCAGTTCAAGCACATACCTACTCAATAAACACTAAACTATTCACCCACCCCTACGCAGCCACACTATTGCTAATATCCAAATAATATAATTAAACATACAAATCTCTTAACGGCAAAAATAACACACTACTGAAACGGAGGAAAAGATTATTATTTACAATACACAGCAAATCAAAAGGGATAAGGTAAGCTGCATTACATGTGCAGACTAAGGTGACGTGCATGACAGTTTGTTGATTTATAGCAAACAAGATTAACTATTAAACAATATTTTGCTCATATGTATAACGTAGGTTTATAACAAACAAATGAATTTATTGAATGTTATAATGATACAAAAATATTTATCAACAGACACAGTACCATTTATAATAATAATCAAAGAAAGTTATAATTATTAATTGAACTTAGTAATTATCATCGCGAAGTTGGCGTATTAGATGATTTGTTTATTATTAAAACATTTTATTCAAAATTTACTATCATAGCAGAAACAAATCCTCCATTATTTATTAATAAAACAAATCATCGGTAATGATTATAATAAATAAGCTTTTTCATTTATAAATATCAATACGTAATTATGAACAAATTTGACATTAACAAACATTCGATAATTATAACTGAGATATTTCTTTCGGTGTGTAATCTTCTTCCTCTCACGTGCTTTTTAAACTACTCTCACACTATTCTACAGTATACACTTTACCTAAAATATGACACATAAGATCTACAAAGCTGTTCGCCACTGTGTTTGGAAGATATTGCTATTTGAATTTACCAGTACCGTTCGATCCGTGTGAAATCATTCGTACGAACAAAATCCATTCGACGTTCTCGCGAATAGTCGAATGTTCAAAGATACGGGTCCTGGAAAGTCCTAATGTTCGGAAGCAAGGTTCGACAAACACTTTTTATTTTGGAAGCAAACAACAGTTTTGTCGCATACAAAAAGTGTATAATTAATAAAATTCGTAGTTTGTATTAAAACAACACATTTTTTAAAAGTTCAAATAAAAAAAATACTGGTTTTAAAACATTTGTTGAAGCTGGGAATGTTTGGAATGAAAACTTTCCATGCAATCCAAACATAGACGTTTTGACGAACTTAAATAAAGTCTGTTGATTTTGAACAAAGCTTATCCATTTTTGAATATACCTATGTATTTCGAGGTGGTATTTATTTTTAGTTGAAAGTTTTGAGAAACATAATATATAAGCATGATTCCACCGACCATTTCCTGAAGTTAGATAATACCTGAATCGGGTTTAGGAATTCCTAAATGCAATTGCGCTGAACTAAGCGTGATAAAATTGGGGCGTCGACTCAGTGGATCGCCTCTGATGCGATAACTTCAGTGAAGCGAGGCTAGTACTTGGATGGGTGACCAGGGAAACACCGTCTTAGGGTCCGTACAGCCTGCAGCGAAGCACTATAGACTACTTTAGACTATTGGGCTGAGTAGCATATCACAGCTCTCAGGCGTTATACCAATGAGCTCGAGGTATAACGTATATCTATATATCTATGAATAGAAAATGCTAGACTTGATATAAATATCCAATGGTATTAAGTGTTATGGAAATAACTAACCAAAACTAGTTGCAGCAAGTTGATTGGTCCTACTTGAGGACTGATAAATAACATTGTGATTTGACTAGAAGTCTTATTGAACACTTTTGTTTGTATTTTAGCCACATTTGAGATATGGATGAACTCTTGAAAGTTACCTAAATCGTGCTTAGGAATGCCTAGGTGCAAGTTACGTTACAACACGCGCTGAAAAATACCTAAGGGTGATAATATTAGATAATTCCCATCACTCCCGGGAGTACAGTAGTTAGATGTATATTTAAATTTGAAGACAATTTAATAAAACAGTGACTTTTTGAGTTTTGCGCGTGGTAACTTCAAATGGGTAACTGCTCCGTTCAACTGCCATAGTGGCGTAGCCAGTGATAAAAGTGGGAGGAGCGACATGCCACAAGGGCGCATTTTCCACTATTGCGTGGGAGCCTCGTCAAGAGAGGAGTATGGGATAGTAGGTCTTATGAAGCATTTTTCTTATAGACTACTAAAGCACCACTATGCTTCAGCGACACATCTATGCTTCTTATTAAAAACAGCACCTGAGAGATAACTAGATAGAAGAGAGACATTTACCTAAGCTGAAACCTGCAGATATCTTGAGACTCTCCTCAGAAACTAAGTAGAAGCAAGAGGGCACAATAGATCTTC
>CAJUYG010002720.1:2474-28118 GCA_910591675.1 Galerucella calmariensis
CCTCGAAAAACTCGAATCAGGTTAAATCTGTCGGATTTGCGAATATTGGGAAAACCGCTCCCTAGACTTTTCACATAAAAAGGAGAAAATCAAGTTTCATAAGTTCCGATTTTTTTGGTATTGTAGTGAGAAATTATTATTAGAACTCTTTATAGTGCGGAGAAAAGAAAATAACTATTTAAATTTTTTCCAAAAAATCGGAAGAATACTATACTCGATTTGAAATTGGTTGATAGTAATAAATCATTAAAATCCGTCAAACACGTATACAAAGTGGTCCACCTAAATTGCCAAGTTTTAAATATTATATACATTGAAAGTATAGACCCTTTTGCATTTTTTATTAAACTTTCCATTCCTGTAGATCTGATAAGGGCGTCGAATACAAAGCTTAACCCGAGGCTCGAACAATAAGCGGTAGGATTCTACCTGTGATGTTTTGCACTCATGCACGTGCTTTCGGGTGGGTTTAAGTTTATATTAAACACAATAATTATTACAATTGATAGCAACTCCTTTTTAACCATATTGTCCTCAAATTGTGTTATCTAACACAATGACGGAGCCAGGTGGAATCAGCTCTATCATTTGTTCGAAATATTCCTCAAAAACATCAGCATTCATATCCTCGTGGTAATCGCCTGTACGAACTGATTGGAATTATAATAGTCCACCTTCTAAAAAGCCATTGGAGCTACCGATGTGAGTTATAATTAATCGTTTTCCTTTTCCAGAGGGCGGATTTATTCCTGTTGATAGACCGTCTAAAAATGCTTGCCGGTGAGAAGTCACATTTTTGTCTGTCCATATTTTTCCAACTGTGTAGCCTTCGTTCAGCCATGTTTCGTCCAAATAGAAAATTGTTTTGTTTATAGTTGTGTGTGTTTATAGTTTATAGTAGTAACCATATCTTGTTAAATAAGCTACGGTTCAATCGAATCTTCAGTGAGCTGTTTCATTCTCGAGATATAGGGTGAATTTCCAAAATTGACCCAAACTTTCAATTCAAACATATTCAGTTCATTAGATGTGGAAGTCGTGCAAAAAAACTGACTTTTTATTTTCAACAAGCTCAGGCTGGCAGATGTGACATGATTGAAAAAAAAATGCTGAAACAGGTGGATTTTTATTCCATCTTGCGAGCATACAGTGTGGAAACCTCTTATGGGATAAAATTCTTTATGTCATTATCTCAGAAAATTATAAAAAATGCCGAGACACGTCAACTTTTGAATTGAGTTGTGCGTTATGTAAACATAAATTTAAATGTACAGGGTGATTCACGCAAGTATGCCATAGTCGGTGTTTTTTTTTATGAAACACTTTGTATATTTGCATATTTTTGAAATCCTCTTAATGAACCGATTCCAACAAACTGAATAATGTATGGTCAATTATGAATTATACAGGGTGAAATTTTTATTTTTACAATTATTAAGCACATACATAAAATACCTGATGTTTTTGATTTTAATACATTAAAATAAATGCTCAAAATGTTCTCCACCTAGTTGTTGGCAATAGTACCGTCTCCTATAGAACTCCTCCTAAACTCTGTTTGAAGTTTGAGGTAAAATATTCCGTATTTCTGTAGTTATCCTGTCTTTGAGGTCTAGAATGCTAGTTGGTTGTGTTGCATATACTTTGTTCTTGAGATAACCCCACAGAAAAAAATCTAACGGAGTAAGGTCTGGCGATCTAGCTGGCCACTCAATAGTACCTCTTCGTCCAATCTATTTATTGGAGAATATTTCATCTAAATAAGTTCTTACCATTAAAGCATAATGGGATGTTGCCCCGTCTTGCTGGAACCAAACATTTTCATTCGGTAAGCTAGGATCTATTGCGTTGGGATATAAGTTTGCCAACGCAGGGATAACATCATTTCTAAGCATATTCTAATAGTTTCAGCTGTCAAATTCCCATCTATAAATGTAGGACCAATAATATGGTCGCCTATGGTACCGGCCCAAACGTTCACCTTTTGAGGGTACTGAGTATGTGTCTCACGCATTCAATTAGGACTCTCTGCTGACCAATATCTACAGTTTTGTCGGTTTACCTATCCATTCAATGTGAATATTGATTCGTCAGAAAAAATAATGGTACCAAGAGCTATCTCATTTCTGTTCAGCTTATTCATCAATCTTTCGCAGAAATCCATTCTACGATCTGGATCGTCTTCTGTCTTCTTCACAGAAGTTTTTGTTTATGAAGACATCCTAGAACAGTTGTATGACTAACATTATTTCTACGGGCAATTTGACGTGTACTTGAAGTTGGATTCTCTTCGACACTTAACAAAATATCCACCTTTACATCATCTTCAACAAAGTGTGGTTTTTTTTGCAATGATTTGACATGTCCAAGTTCTCTGAATTGTGCATGAATTTTAGACACAGTACTTATTGAAATATTAGGCAATTCGGGATACCTGTGATTAAATAAGTTTGCCACTTCGACTTGACTTCAGCAGTTATCCCCGTACCCGATCATCATTAAAATCTCAATTCGGTGAGTCTCAGTTAAATATTTCATTGTTATGTCGACAAGGAAAGAGTGTTTGACAAAGATTTCACTTCTTCAGTATAAACTGTCAACACATCAACAACCGACAGAATAGAAAACAATCCACATTATTTACCGATTTTGTCTAATTATTGGCGTTTTTAGGCAATTTTTATGTATTTATGATAAAATTTATGGGCGTAGGAGGTTTTCTTTAATATACAAATACGTCTAATAAAAAGTTACTCTGGATTTTTGATAAATCCATATTTAGCCAATTTAAAAAAGTACCCATATTTCAAGTGTGATAAATTATTAATTTTTGAATTCCACCCTGTATAATTCATAATTGACCATACATTATTCAGTTTGTTGATCGGTTCATTAAGAGGATTTCAAAAATATGCAAATATACAGGGTGTTTCATTAAAAAAAAACAACACCGACTATGACATACTTGCGCGAATCACCCTGTACCTACATTTAAATTTATGTTTACATAACGCACAACTCAATTCAAAAGTTGATGTGTCTCGGCATTTTTCATAATTTTCTAAACTAATGACACAAAGAATTTTATTCCATAAGTGGTTTTCACACTGTATAATGATCATATTACATCGTCCTTCTTTCCAATGTCACTATTACCAATGAAATTCGAATGGAGAAAAAGTGATACATAATTCAAAGGATAATTTTATTATAGACCTGGAGCCGAGAGATTTTTTGCATGTATCATGGGCCCCACGCCGAGGCTTTGGAGGCTGATAGACAACATTATTCCCCACTTTAAATACCCGGTGTGGCAAACATGAAGTGTAGCTCTTAGCATGGATGAATTTTCAAATGTGTTATTAATATCCATGCCTCTGGATCATAGGCCCCACTCTTGTTTTTTGTGATCAAGGAAATATCCAAAGTCCGCAAACTCATTATGCCATACCATTCTGACCCAAATGTGTAATTTTTCCACTGATCATAGGAACCGTGATGTTGTTTCGTGATCTTCAAACAATAAAATGTGGAACAAAGATTTGAAAAACGATATACCCTTATTAGGCTGAACATTCTTTTCACTAGGTCCTTCTTGGAGAAATCCTTCCGTATATGCTGTGGTCCTAGGAGTCTAAGTCTATATCTATAATGCTTTACAATCGAAAATAATGTGAGAGTCTGTGTCCTCCTCTTCCATGAACAGCCGATGAATATATTCCTCCTTATATTTGGTGATTGTACGCTTGTGGCTCCTCAAGGTACAGTGACCGGTGGTTAATTCCGTTACTATCCTTAGTTGGCCTCTTCTGAGGTTCAGTATATTATTGGCTAGCGTCTCCGAGGGCTTTTTGACCAGGAGTTTGCTGTATTTCTGTTTCGGCATGTGTCTCCAGTACGACTGATGTTCATTTTGTATCCACTTAGATGTACAACCACATGCAGCAGTTTTTAATAACTCAAATACTGGTTCAGGACCATCTTTGCCAGGGTATCTGCCCTTCCATTTCCTACAATACCCTTTTACCCCGAGATCCTCACTACTTACCTTACCCCTTACCTTACCCCTTACTTTATTATGGTTAGCCACGGCTAACAGTTTTTGAAGGCAGTTCCAGACCGGTCTAGATTTGATCTGGGGATATCATAAGGACTTTAGTGCTGCCCGACTATCAGCCTTTATACCCATTTCGACATTAAATTAAATCACACGTCGATAGCATAGATTTCTGCCTGGAATACATATGCAAAACTTTCCAACGATACGTAGATATTGTACCTGGGACTCTAGTCTCTGTGCCACAGTCAGTCTTATATCCGTCTGTGTATCTTCCCAGTTTGGCTGGATACGGTATGGTTGGTTGTCGTTAATTGTGGTCAGCATGTTGTCACTTCTCATAGCACCCGTTATGTACAGACAGGCAAGCCTAGTGCTTAGTAAGGCAAATCTAAAATTAAACAACGTTCACTATTTTTTTTTCTCCAATTTTCGAAATACAATGCAAAACCATCTCATTTGAAACACCACATCGCCTCCACGGAACTAGTGACATTAAAGATCTTTATTTGTGGTGAGAGATTCAGCAAAATTTCCTGTTCACATGCTCGGTGATTACCCTCTAGTAAATGCGGCGCCAGACATGCGGCATTCGGCGAATACCGAGCGACTGCTCGCCAAGTAGCAAGTAGTTGAGTTACTCGGCAAGGTGTGCGCCAAATGACAAGCACCTAAACCAGATATTCGCCATTCGTTGGATGCGGATTCAGAGCGTTATACGGCAAATATTCGTTTCCTTTGATTTTGCTTCGAAAGACCGACACACAACGGGAACTACGCGAGCACTGCACAAATACTAAAATTGGTCATCGGCAAGTAGCGATCAACCCGTCCACACACTCGCTACTTGGCGAGCGCCGCCTTAACAGAAATACTTTTGTTTTTTACTCGTTTTGCAGCTCTGTGTAACTACGGTCGCGACCTGAGCGATCTACAATTTCTGCCGAATGCCTGTTTTGTCAAGTAATGAGATGTGAACGCTGTGGTGGCAGTCATCATTTTGTTCATCAGTATTGAAATACGCTAGGCTACCGATCAATTATGCATTTAAGGTTCGTTCGTAGAACAGTCAAAAACTATCAGAAACCGTCAGAGGCATGCGCATTGAAAAAAGCGTTCGAAGAAACAATTTGACAGTTGGTGATTTAAAAAACTTCTGTTCATAGAATAGTTATTTTCCTAATTAGTGCGGAAAGTGATACTTTCCCGCACGCGACTGCAGTTGACCCGAACGACGCGGAGCGGAGTTCGGGCAAGCGGTCAAGGGCGGGAAAGACACTTTACACATGAGTTAGGAACATTATTTTTTCTACGACCGTATATACAAAAAAATAAAACCAACCCATTTTCAAAAGGTATTTTATTTCAAGATACATATACAAAACTTTAACCAAAAACTATTATTATTACTATCATTCCAAGTATGCACTTGCTCAGCACTTGCTGGTAATGTTCACCTATCCCGAGCGTGTGTAAACGCAAATGGGATTAGGCTCGGAAGTCACATATTTAGAAATTTACGGACAGTGTGACAGGTATTTAGGATGGCAGCCTTCTGCAGATCGATGTAAGTATTTTTGTGAAGACCCAGTTTGGTAAGGCTATATTGTAGAGTTTTGGGAATTAGTCCCGTAGATGTAACGATGATCGGTACCACCTCTATTTCCTCTGCATGCCACATCTGTCTTACCTCAATTGCAAGATCGGTGTATTTTGCAATTTTCTCGTTGTATTTGTCCAGAATATTGTTATTATTGGGTACAGCAACATCCACCAGATAAAACGAGTTAGCTTTTTTATCCACAACTACAATATCAGGCCGGTTATTCGTCACCCGTCTATCGGTGATAATTGACCTATCGTAGTATAGTCTAAAATCAGCATTCTCTAGCACCGAATTCGGATGGTACTTGTAATATGGGGTGTAGGTGTTCACTAATCCAAATTTGTTGGCCAACTTCTGATGAATGATGTTGCAAAGTTGATTGTGCCTGCGTAGGTAATCAATGTTAGCTAAGGCTGAACATCCCGACGTGATGTGTTGTATCGTCTCTGTTGTTTGTTGGCACCTTCTGCACTTGTCCGTATCGATGTTTGGATCTTTCCTGACAAATTTCTTGTAATTGTTGGTACTAATTACTTGGTCTTGAATTGCCATCATAAATCCTTCTGTTTCTGGAAATAATGTTCCATCAGATAGCAACTTATTTGATGCTTCCTTGTCGATATGAGGTTGATTGAGGTCGTGATGATGTCGACCATGAAGCGCTTTCTGAGCCCACTCCACCTGTTTGTCAGAATCTGTAACGATTTCAAGTCTCATATCAGGGCTCACAAGATTTAAGGGGGTATAGTTTTTATCTGCTTTTGCGACCATCTTATGCAATTCAGATAATTCAGCCTTGGCAATGAAGAATTCTTGGAGTCTAGATATTTGTTTGTTATGTAAATTTACTATGTCCACTAGACCTCTCCCTTCCTCTCTTCTTGGTAGTGTTGTCCTAATAACTGATTATGTCGGATGGTGACATTTGTGTTTGGTCATCATGGTACGGGTTGTTCTTTGAATATCCTCCAGCTCTGTCTTTGTCCACTTCAGAATTCCAAATGAGTATGTCAGGATCGGTATGGCGTAGGTGTTAATTGCTTTTACTAGATTACCTGCGTTCAACTGGGATTTCAATAAAGTAGTTACCCTTTGAGTGAACTGGCTCCTAATTTTGATTTTTGCTTGCTTTTGGTCTAATTATTATTATTATTATTATTATTATGAATATTAATATTAAAAACACAATTTTTGTTCCATTCTGTAAATTACTTAAAATTGCCGGACTAGTGGAATTATTTGGTGTTAACTGGTATGTAGATGACGTTGATGAGGATGGAATCGGTCACATAAAGTCGACGATGAAGGTGACGGCAACGGTCTTAAGTCATTTGTAGATGAAAGAATTGTATTTGATATATTATTCTTATATCAAACCCGGGTAGTTTAATAGTTGTTTTCAAAAAATTAAAAATGCAACAAAAAGCTAGAAAAGATGTAGATTTTATTTGATGGACTATTTATTCACCTGTTGTAACAATAGTTATAACTTCCGAAGTAAAAAACTATCTAATAATGTCAAAATTTGCATTATTTTACTTTCAAAACTAAAATGCGTGCGGGAAAGTGGGTTAAAACGCACGGTCGTAGAAAAAGAAATTTGCGGTTTAGGATCAGTTGCCAACTATCAGAATAATTTGCTGACCAGGATAAAATTTTCAGTTTGAGCATGCGAATTGCGATGCTGTGGAAAGTGACATATTTTTACTATTTTTCTATAATAGTAAAAAAAAACAGGGAAATAGCTGACCAGTCAGTTTCTTCTAAAATAAAACGTAGGTAAAATCATTTGTATGTTGTTATACCGGACATTAAAAAAAATCTCAGGCTTCTTATTTTCCAGTTTTTTCCACATATATGACGATAATTCAAGCTCTTCTTCAAGTAATGGGGAGCTTTTAGTTCATTTTCATCAAAGACATCACTGTCATGATGTCAAAATTTTCCAGACATCAAAAATTGCCAATCGATTTACAAACGAATTACAAACGGAATGTCAGAGTTTGACAGATTTCCAATCGATTGGAAATTCTTTCTACGAACAAACCTAATAACTGTCACTTATGTCAAATTAATATTAGGTTAATAAACATAAAATAGTTATTTACGTAATTAGTGGGATATAGACATTATTAACGCACGCATGTGTTTGCACGACGAGGCCGTAGGCCGAGGCGTGTAATCACATAAGTGCGTTAATAATTCCTATCCCACGTGCTACGTACAAAATTTTATCTACAACTGTTTATTAGTATTATTAACAATAAATAATAAAATTTTATTGAAAAAAACTTCAATCCAACGTATTTTAATAATATCAACTGCAAACATGAAGTACTGTGTATCATATTCTGTGCTCATAGCAGCAAAGGCAAACAAAGCTGCGGAAATAAAATAAATTAGTTAAATCATCAAATTGTCAAAGTTAAATAAACAAAAATCTATAAAAATGAGTTAAAGCAAAGACAGTCTTCCTTCGGATATTGAAAATGCAGCTTCCTGCGTTATTTTAAATATTTAATTCTGGTATTAGTATTTTTCCTGATTCTTATTACCGCACTAGTGCGGTAATGTACTCAAAAACGCACTAGTGCGGTACTATACGTCATTATGACATTGAAAATAGTGTCAAATAAAATTAAAATTACATAACATATTTTGGTTTGAAGATATTTCGGATATTTGAATTTTAAAAATAAATTAATACCAGTAGAAGCTATTAAACTGAATGGAAATCGAAAATGATTGAATGATTATTGAAGTCATTTATCAAAAAATAAAATTGGTTATGGAGTTAAAGATAGGCACGTTCAGAAGAATTAAGAAACGACGGATGCCTCTAGAGGTAGGTATTACCTATTCATTCACTTATTCAATATTCCAACAGGTTTCTGAACACAGGAACACATGAATCTCTTCTACAATCATATTGTCTGATGTTACTATTCATCAATCAAAAATATTTTCCAGTTTATACACCGAGAAAAAGATTTATTTGTGACAATCAAAATCTTATTATGTCAAATAAATATGATTTTCCATATGGCCTAACTAATATTTTAATTTGTCGTTAAGAAAGGATTTGTTTCAAGTTCGGAAAGTGATAGTGTGGATGATTCAAAACATATTCATTGTCACCAATGAAATGAGTTACCTATCGAAAATAACATTCATTCTTGTAAAAATGTATCATATTTGTTTCAAACAACATTTATTGGGGTATAATGACAAAATAGTTATATCAATCTTTGAAAGCATTTAAATTAAATAAAGTAGTTTTCCAATAACAAATACTTATTTTTGCAAGATAACTATATTGTTTTATTATGAAAAAATTACTTTATGGCAGAATGACATTTATTTATCATAAATTGGTATTGGTATTGTATTGGTAAAATATATTTCTTCACCAATAAAAAGTATATTGTCTGGGTTAACGATATGTTTTTTATTCGTAAAAAATGTATCTTCCCAGCGAATTATATTTTTTTGTTGGAAACAAATGTTCCTTCTTCAAGAAAACTATTAATTTTTACTGAAATTCATATTTATCATAACCGAACCATAATTTTCATAAACATTATATTGCCTCATAGTGAAAAAATATATTTCCCTAAAAAACCGAATTATTTATGGTATTGTTTTTTGTTTATGGAAGTTACCTACATGCACTATTCAATACACTGAGCTTTTGAAATGTTTCTAAATATTTAGAAGTATATTAAAAGTTCACGGTGTATTAAGCAGTATGGGTAACTTCCACACGGTTCGCTGAATAATTAGGTTACTTGGGAAAATATATTTTTCACAAATATTTGTTTAAGCCGTTTCCAGACTATGTCGAACAACAAAGTTAACTTTCGTTTTGTATATGTGGACTAGTCGATCGAATTGGTCGATGGTTTGTCTGGACACGGATTAAAATTACAGTATTTTTATGACAATCATAGCAGGATAGGAATAAAAAACTTGTTGCTGAATATTTTGATCTATTGAAAAGAAAACTATACAATTTTGGAATAGAAACCATACATTGTTGAAATTAAACATACCTACATGATCTAAAACATAACCAACAATGGTATCCACAAGATAGCCTTGTCTATCCTTAAGTGTGAACATTAATGCTTTCCCCATAGTAGTTTTTTGGAGTCATGGCGTAGATCTGACAGGTTTAATTGAGAAATGTTTGAGGTACATTTCGCTTGCTTGTTACTTCTACCTACTGTAATATAATTGTCATTTATTTCCTAACCTTCAAAGATATTTCACAATTCTTGTAATCGCCATGAGTTTAACAATTCATTCATTCTATTATTAAACTTAGTTTTGCCCAGAGCACTTCAACCACATACTTTACAAAAACAAAATAATTAGTAAAATTGCAAAAATTTATCTAATTTCACATGCAGACTGACGCCAAACGTATACAGGTGGTGACCGTTACTGAATAATAGGGAAGGGTGGGGTGAGAATTCTTTGTTCCAATTGCCACATAATTTGTAGGCTAATGTGATTTCTTACGAGTGAAGAAATATGTGATTTGTAGCGAATAAGTTTTTTTTCTTTCAACAATAAATGTACAATTATACTGAAATACTTATTTTTTCGGTATAAAGTAGATCTTATTTGAGGCTAATAATCTATAGGCTTATTAAAAAAATGCAAATTTCTGTCAAAACTTTCAAATCATCCACTATGAATATCTAATTTGTTGTTTTAAAGTGATGGAATATTATTGAAGATGTTAGGTTTTTTTCTGGGTAATGAAAACAATTTTTACCCAAATAGCATTGTTTTTTATAACAAAATATTATATTGTGCTTCGGAGACTTTCATAGTTCCCGAAGAACAATTGTATGAAGGAGTGCATAAAGGGGAACAAATTTTTTCATATTAAAGAAATTACACTCGCATAAATAATTTTTTTATATTAAAATTTCCCAATATTTCCACGTTAATATGGCTTCCTAATAATAAATAAGCATTGTTAGTTTCGAACAAAGGGGGGTCAAACAAATCAGTTTATTTGTCTATAAATAACTCTTCTCTCGGTGTGATATCAAATACCAGTACTGTTGATTTATGTAACTTAAATTTGGATATATGCTATTTTTTTGCCAGCCTGCAAATCTAAAAAAAATATTTTTCCGTAGAAGTTTGCTTTCAAGCTCCATCCATGGTAGAGAATTGTGTACTTTAAACTTAGTCTACTTATTTGTCTTCGTTGACGCGTTTTAAAATTTCATGACGTTGATTCTCTTGCCTCTTGTTTGACTTTATGAAACCGCCGAAGAGTTTGTGTCTTTTGTGGGTCTCTATTGTTATCGCTATTCAGCGTTTCATTCTCTACAATACGTAGACTTACAAGCTGCATCGTTCAGTAGCCATTCTTGGAAATAATTAAATTATTTATACATAATTGAAAATTTAATTATCGTCACAACTTCAATATCAAGAAGCTATACCTCTTTTGTGACTCTTCAGAGATATCGAGTAACGGTATCTTTTTATATCAGTTGGTATTCACTACTCAACCAAATGAGATATAACGGAAGCGTTACAAAACGAGCGGACACAATATTGCAACGTTGGGTGGGTAACTGAATCTGTAACGTCAGTGTCAATTACATTTCAGCTTCAAACTATTACCGACGTTTTTATTTTTTTTTGGTTCAATTTCTAATTTCTTTGTTTGTTGGAACTTTTTGGGAATTATAATCAACTTTTGCCAGCGACTTCGTCCGCGTAGAAAGTCGAAAATGGTTTTAATAAGATTTTTGATTAGTTTTTCCTGTTATTATTCTGTATCTGTATCTGTCGATGGGGAGGGTGAGTGTAGGCTCACAGCACTTAGGCCACATGTGACCCATTGTACATCCTCCCGAGGAGTTGTCCTCCTAGGCCATCGTCCATCCTGACCTTCCCAGGAAGTTGGACAGGTCACTAGGAGACATTTCCTTTATATCGGCAGGTGTAGGCCAAGACTCACCGAACACACACTCTCTTATTGACGATAACTCCGGACACTCGCATGAAACATGCCTGACAGTTTCATCTTCCTGTTCACACATCCTGCATATAGGTGTGTCCACTTACCCCATAGTATGGAGGTGTTTCCTTAGTTGACAGTGGCCAGTCAGAAATCCTAATCTAAAACGTAGGTTTTTCCTAGTCATCGCCGAATATTTCTTCGGTACCAGCTTCCCAGGGTCGCCCAGGGTGATCCTAGCAAGACTGCATCCTTTGATTCCATCCCATCTCTTAAGGGATTGAGCATGGATGTAACGTTTGGCTAGTTCCGCAATTGTCGAAGTCGTTAGGCCGTAGGTGTCACTGGGTCCTAGACTTTTTAGTCCAGCGGCTTCCCTGGCTAAAGAATCGGCAATGCGATTTCCTTCACTCCTATCGTGCCCTTTGACCCACCTCAGGATAATATTGTTACCTACCGAGGCGTCAGCTAAATCATGCTGGCACTCTAGTACTAGCCTCGATATAACACGTTGTCTGTTCAAGGCTAATATAGGGCTTGTATACTATCAGTGCAGATTGTTATGTTTTTGCCAGAAATTCCTCTTCTGGTTAGTTCTTTTGTGGTAATCGAGATACCATCCAGTTCTGTTTGAATCACACTGGTATTGTTTCCCATTCTCCACTTAATCTTTAGGCTTAGTGCTCTCGAGTAAACTCCACATCCTGAGCCTTCTTTCATTTTTGAACTATTTGTATATATGCGTATTGTATTTGCAGCATCTGGCTCTGTGTTCTGTTTTATTTGTATTTTGTAGGGTTTGTTAAACAAAAACCTGGGTTCAATTGCATCATTGGCTCCTTGCAGCAGGGGTAGCGCAGTGAGCGCTTCCTGTCATAGGTTTAACCTCAATTTGCCCACTCCTACTTCGGGGTTTACACCAGCCGTGCGCAATCGTACCATGGCCATTAATTCCAACCTCCTTGACGTACAAGTCCAGAGGGGTCAGACATGGGTCAGACCAGTAATTAGTTCCATTGCGCGGTTGTTGTTGTTCTCATGGCTCCTGTGATGTTTAAACAAGCCATTCACTGTATTTGATATAATTTTTGGATGACCGTTGCTTGTAGAACCCTCGGTTCCCATGCATTTGTTCCATACGTTAACATGGGTCTTATTATTGCAGTGTAGATCCAGGTGACCACACGGGTTGACAGACCCCATGTGCGTCCCACTGTCCTCCGACACTACTCATAAGCCACATATGATCTATTTGCTCTGCTGTGTAGATGAGAGTTCCATGTTAGTTTCCTGTCGAGGGTAATACCAAGGTATTTCACCTCTTCCGAAAAGTTTAGTTTGCTTTTGAAGTTTTCGGGAGGTCTTAAACCCGATAAACTTCTTTTCCTGGTGAAATGGACGATCTCAGTCTACCTGGGATTGATCGACAGTGAGTGTTCCTCACACCATGTTTCGATTAATTTAAGCCCATCCTCGCTCTATCGCACAGTGTGTTCACAAATTTGCCAGTCTGCAAGATAACTATGTCATCTGCGTATGCAATTGTGTAGAATCCATTGTTGTTGAGGTGATTAATCAGGGTGTCTAGGACTATGTTCCACAGAAGGGGTGATAAGACTCCTCCTTGTGGACATCCCCTCATGACCAGTCCTCTTACTGTGATGTCTTCTACATTGATACTTATTACTCTACTAGAGAGCATCTTGAGTATCCATTCTCCTACTACGAGAGATACATTCCTGGAGTTGAGTTGCTGGGTGATTTTTGGAAAGGTTGTTTCATCAAACGCTTCCTCGATATCTATGAATATACTCATCCTGTTATTATCAATGTCAGTATTGCATTGAACCAAGCTTTTTAGTAAGTTCAACGTTTTTTGGATGAAATCGGATTAAGTTCCCAAAAGTGTCGGAGGTAAATGTAATTCAAATCAAAATCATTAGGGAGCGATGCAAATCCCCCCAAACTTTCTACCCCTTTCTAAACACGGGATGCGATAAGTTTCCATAAAATACGTAACACGCTTCCCATCAACTCTATTAAAGAATGTTTATGCAAAATTTGAAGTAAATTAGTCAAAGAAATCCCGTTGTTCTATACAAACTTTGCTCCTGTTTTTCGCCGCCTTAGAGGTGAAATTTCAGAAAATCCTTTCTTATCGGATGCCTACGACATATACTTAGGCAAGTTTATCTGAAACCTGTTCCTCAGCTAAACTGTCACATGCATATTGTTTTTAATAGCATCCTTTGGATACTTTATCGTGTGTATTAAACTATGTTTCGTCCAGGTAGGTTGAAAATCTGTACTTTTTAATGTTCCGAAGAAATCGAATCTCCAAGTGCGTAATCCTTGCGATTCCATTACCACTTGTTTTTTTGTCCATTTCACAATAATTGAATCCTTTAACCAATTACTTTATGAAGGGTGGCCCGGCTAATATTTATATTTATATTCTTTCTTTCCATGGAAGATAACAGATTGCCCAAAATATGTTTTAACCAGCAAAGATATTTGCTGTCTTGTGACGAAAAATTTAACTGGGCTTTACAAGTCAGAAATCTTTTTTATTTTTTTGTTGCAGCTGATGTTTGGGAAAATCTTTCAGTTAATACCTTAAAACAATCCAAAAAAAAGCTTCTGGCAAGCTTATATGACAAACTTTTTGAAGTAGACTGTGAAGCAGTCTCCAGCTCTACTTTTTGCTGCTTATACACCAACTTTTCTTTTTCCAAAAGCCCTAAAAATTATCTTTCTTTAAAACTTCCTATCCAGGTCACTCGCACCACAGCTCAATTAAGACTTGCTAACAAGTATCGCTTAAAATTTACACTGAATGGAGTTTCTTACGTTATTAACCCAAATGAAATAATATGTACTGTATGTAACAGGCTTGAGTTTGAGACGATTGAACATTTTCTTTTTGACTGTCCGATTTTCACAACTATGAAACCTAATAACTGCGCAACTGTATCTAATTTGGAAAGTCTAGTTTTTCAATTAGAAAACCTAAATGTAACCTCGGCAAAAAGCATATCGTTTTATATATGGTATATTTTAAAATTAAGGGCATTTATTCTAAACGAATGAAACATTACTTTATTATCATTTTTTTTTAACGTGTACTAGTTTTAGGTTCCTTTTTGTTTATATAAGTTCGGCTTTTTCTTACATTTCATAGGGCACACTTTATATATTAAGCATTAATTTTTTTTTCTCTTTTTAACTATATACTAATTCTAAGTTTCTATAAAAAAGTTTTTCATGTATTTTAGATTTTGGATAAGTCAATTTTTTTTTGTACTTCCAAATCCTTGCTGTAAAACTTCTGTTTTTATAAGCAATAAAGATTATTATTATTATTATTATTATATTGGTGTCATCTTCTTCCAGCTTCCTTTTCAGATTGTTCAAAGTAGTAACAATCTGGCTTTCATAAAGGGAATACATTTTTCTTTTCACTACATCCTGCTGGTCATTGTCCAGACGTTGAGATTGAAAATCTAAACGTTCTCCTCTTCCACTTAATTTTCCACTGTTTATAATATTGTAATACATGTATCGTCGATGGATACTTTGGTAGATTGTAGGTGTGGAAGGGCCTCTGAATAGGTGGTGTTGCTGGTCACTCGGTGGGTCATCTTACAGGAATAAAACAACTACCTGTAGCACTGGGATACGTTCTATTTATTACTTAAACTTACTATTATACATTACACTACTTATTACTAACACTAATATTAATAGTTATTGAATATCAATAGTCATTGTAATAATCATAATAATCCTTAAAACACTACCGTTTGCATCAAGTTCATAATAAGCAAATATAAATAATACTATTTATGTTTTTTTTTCACGCTCTGAACTTGACTTCGTACAAGCAACCTTCCTACTTCTATTCTCATGATTTATTGAAATTAGCTTCAAGGGAATTTATGTCTTTTATTCAAATATTATTGATAAATTATTATTTTGACCAAAAGGCATCACAATATCCTTCATAAAGGATGTTGGTGTCTTTCTAAATAAGCAGGTTTTTTTAATCTTCTTGTTCAATTAATCCTCTACTTACAAAACAATCAAAAACATTTTCACAATAATTAGCTTTGCATCTAATGACGAAGCAGCATTGAATTTATAAAAAATATTTTGACATACCGAAAGTGATCATTTTGTATATCATTCACTTCTCAGATTCTCTATTAAAATTTACTTTGTGTAGAATACAAAACAACCTGTACAGAATTCGTGTTTTCGATCAATATACGAGTATATCAACGTGACAATATATTGTGAAATGTTTCGATACCTAATTAGTTTTTCTTTTATTCCACTTTATATCCTCTTTTATTGCAATTTGTTTAATTAAGTAATCAAATTGAATTGAAATGTTCAAAAAACCTTTTTATGGAAAACAAAGTGATGAAAATTGAGTTTTCAGTATTTACGATTGAATTCCCATTAAATTGTGTAACAGTTGACTGCTAAATGGGGATAATATGAAAACGCAACCATCCATACAACAACAATTCATAATATTATCGTAATGAACGTTTCAGAGTTTATCAGAAACACATGTTACATTCTATAATCATAGGGCTGGAACTGTTCTGGTTTTATTATTTTATAGTTTGACTCACTTAAGATTTATTTGTGACAATTAAAATCTTATTATGTCAAATGAATATGATTTTCCATATGTCCTAAATCATATTTTTTTTATTGGTGAATCATTTTACCTATTTAAAGCACGCCTCAGCGTGTTTAAATCGAACTTTAAAACACACGCGTTTTTTAAAGTTATTATGGCAACATCAACCACTCGAGAAACGAAGTGTCTAAATGACAATTTTTTTATTATTGATCTGACAGGAGTACTTTGTAACGTCAAAACCTTCATTCTAACAATTTTTAACAATTTCAATTTTATAAATGAAAATGGAAAGTACAGTAGGAATTGTTTGAGATATTAACATTTCAATTTTTCAAATCGGAGAAAATGGTATTTAAATTATTACTGTTAACATTCTCAGAGCTCAATAAGGTTGAACTTCCATCAAAATGCAAGTAAGTTTATGTTTTCATAATTTCCATGACAACGCAATTCAACCATTTTACATTATTAGTTCTTATTTCCATTTCTTGTTGTTGTAGTAGTAATAAATACCAGTATTTATAATTTCAAAGTGCACCAATAAAAAAAAGGTAGAACGTGTCGCGGGACACACGGTAGGAACTTTAGTTCCTTTTAAGAAAAAAATATGTAATACATTTGACGTTATAGATAAACAATTTTCATATTCTTTGGTGAATGAGAAGTAAGCATTCCAGACTCTCACGCCGTAGACCCGGGTTCGATTCCCGTGAAAAAGTTTTTTTTTAATTGTTACTTCTATTTTTGAAGATAATTATTCTGCTTCATAATAATAACAACAACAGGTAGACGTTTGAAATATTTAGCAGAATATTCATGATTATAGATAATGGTACGGTACCCTTCATGAGGGAGTCCGACTGGCAACATCTACTTATAACAGCATCGTATATTCAAAAAATTAAACCGTAGCATTATACAAATTGGACATTCAAGAACTGTACGTTCACCACAAAATTAGTGGAAACATAAAATTGAATTGTAAAATGTTTAATTTGAAGTTATAAGTATTACAGTTCATAGAAATTTTTATTTTTTAGATTTTTTCTTGAGTGGGTCGTAGGAAAAATACACGGCGTCGTGCTCAAGCTTCGTCCTCGTGCGATATGGCCATCATATCCACACTAGTTGCACAAACTACAATTTCTCCTAAAATATGCCCTTTTACATTTAAAAACAACCTGCCAAATGTCAAATCAATTTATCCATCCATATTAAAGTTATCGAATTAAAACATTCAAGTTTTCAAAATTTCAACACCCTGTATTTCGAAAAGTAGCTAGACCCCTTAATCGCGCAAAAAAATTATGGAAATAATAGTAAAAATTGATCCGAAGAAATTCAAGTAGATCACCGGCACTGCGAATACCAGCTTTGCATAGAATTTAAATATAGCATCGGTGGTTCAGTTCAGTTCAGAGCAGTAGAATGCTCGGATTGCACGCGGGCGGCCAGGATTCGAATCCCGGCAGGAGCATATTATTATGAATCACTGCTTCGTAAACGAGAGAGAGACTGAGGAGGCACAAGCACAAGCACAAGCACAAGCTAACTATATTGTTTTATTATAAAAAACTAACTACCCTACCCTCAATAACACAATCTTGAAATCCATATTACAGAATCATAACAAAGACACAATTATTTATACGGACGGTTCTAAGGATGAATATGGAACAGGCTCTGCATTTTTTGTCGCCAATAATAATATAGTTGAACATTACCGGAACAAAAACTTGTGTTCAGTTTTCACTGCAGAAGCAATGGCAATTGAAAAGGCACTCATTTGGTGCCTGGAGAAATCAGTGCCAGGCGCTGTGTTAATTAGCGACTCCAAGTCTGTTCTAGAAGCTTTGAATAGCTCACCAATAAAGTTATTTAAAAATGAAATAATTTTCAGTATAAAAAAGCTGCTTTTCCATCTCTACACCAAAAATGTGAAAATACATTTTATTTGGACGAAGGCACATGTTGGCGTCATAGGCAATGAAAAGGTAGATAACGAAGCGAAAAAAGCTTGCAGAATTGGCAATATCAATTACCGCTAGTACCATTTCACGATGTTACTAACGGATGTAATAAATTCATTCGGAAGGAATGGAATGCGATCTATACGAAAGCGGCAACAGGCTCTAACAATCATTACTTTAAAATCCATCAGTATTTACCGAATATTATTCCACATTACTCCTTTCCTTTTGTCAGCGAAGCATACACTTGCATTATATCCAGATTAAAATTGAACCATGGCCGATTCCCGGTCCATCTTCATAAAATTGGTGTGGTGAGATCTCTCTATTGCACTTATTGTGATAACGATGAGGTAGCAGATACAAACCATTTATTTTTTGGTTGCGAAAATAATAGACAGGCGACAGACCTTTTCCTACAAGATCTACTACAACATAATATACAATTACCAACTTGTATCACATCTTTGTTAGATACAGGAAATAAGAATATTTTTGACCTAATAGTGAAAAGACAACTAATATTGATATTTGATATAAGTGTATAGATTAATACCCATATCAAATAGTATGTGGCAAATAGCGAGAGCTGATGCCATTGCTACCATCACACATACACACACACATACACATTATAAAAAATAGCTATTTGTGTATTAAGAGCGGAAAGTGATACTTTGCCGCTTGAGGCAGAGAGTTGCCCGCGCGACGCGTAGCGGAGCGCGGGCAATCTGCCGAAAGCGGCAACGCACTTTCTGCTCGAATTGCATACAAGATTTTTTCTACGATCATCTTATTTTTGAACAAATAGTTTAAAAAAACATGAAAAGTACACTTTATTAGAATGTGATGTTGAAAACATGTAACAATTACTTATTATTTTTTTTTATTGAAAATGTTTGTGACTTCTTTGCTTTATAACCCACTGCTTCTAACTTCAAAAATGCAATCAGTTTAATGTATTTACCTACGACCCCCCCCTGTAATCAGTCAATAACACACAGTCGGTATCAATGTAATGACGTCTATTACGCACTGTAAAAAAAACGCACAGCTGTAAAGTAAATCGCACGGCTAGCAACATTTTAGCAACTGTCAATAGACGTCACCATTTTATTCAAAATTACTATTGGAAAACATTCAATACGGCCATGTTTAACTATGAAAAACCCAAAGGGCTACGTATATGTATTGATTATAATTGAAAAATGGACTTTCGATTATCAACAATATATTAATAATGATTAAACGTTAGTTCTTTAATGTGCTTCTTTCATTGGTAATAGAGTAATAGAGATGAAGTTTACCAAGCACCTCTAATTATGTAACTGTTATTTCTTATGCTTCTTATAAAAAATACAAGTACAAGTAGGTCGTAGGTAAAGTAAGGTACGTAACTCGTGTTGTGAAACATTTTACGGACTCACGGAATTACGCACTCGCCGCTACGCGGCATCGTGCGTAACTTTTCCATTCGTGCGTAAAATGCTTCTTACCACACACGTTACGTAATATACTATTACTGATGTTAATGTCATTTTTTATTTGCAAAGTGCTTCGAAGCATCGAAAATTGTGACCACAAGGTTGAAGATTTTAGAGTTTTGGACTTTTCGCCAAAATAAGTCAGCAATACATTCTCCGAATATTTTTTAATTTTCTTTGAGCGGCACCAATCCATGAAAATATTGTATTGTTTTTCGTATTTACCTCTGGATTTAGTTGGCAGAAGATTAAGAGTAATATTTTTAGCAAAATCTGCTATATCTGGAGGTGTGCTTGAAAATTCACAGTCACTATCCATTTTTCAAATAGCTATTTATAAACAGACAACTTTTTTATAAACTAAAAATGAAATAATGACGTTTCATTAATTCCATAGTCTAGCCGTCAATTATCAGATTGATTTCCGGAAATAAACAAACAGTTTTCCTTCCTTTACTTTATCTGCCGCATTTGCGGCAGGTAAAGTATTTTGACTTTGACATTATCCTCGAAAATCGTTATCAGTCAGTGTCACGCTTCTCCCTATTACGGCTCGATATTAAGGCCAATTCATGCAACGTGCATTATAATTACATTTTCATTACATTATAACTACACTTAAATTACATTATCACTGCCTAATCATATTATCATATTATTTGAATCGTTTGTGGTTGTGCTAGAATGTCAGTTACTTGCAATTATTTGGAAGTTATGAGGTTCTCTCAGCAAAAACGTGTTGGAATATATCAGTTTCACCACTTATGAAAGTATTAGTGGCTGCTCGAAATAGAAGGAGACCTCGGAAGCTGTAACATTTTTGGCGCATGCGAATTCATGGTTTCTACCATAGACATTATATTATATCTCTCTATGGTTTTCACTAAAAATATAATGCAATTATAATTTATAGTTGAAAGTAGACCAACTTCTTGATTCAATAGTGAAATTGAAATTCAATAATGTGGTTGCATGAACATCATATGGGAAACTATAGTAATTAACTTTTTCTAATGTAAATGTAGTTATAATATAATGAAAGTGTAATGATAATGAACGTTGCATGAATCCGCCTTCAGTTTCCTTGCGATTTATTTATAACAAATTATTGTTGGAATTCCTTTGACTTTAGGAATTAACTTTATAATGCTTCAGGGTGTTCCTTCAATTTAAATACCTATAACAAATAATAAGTAGATTTGTTCTATATTTACTGTTTACTTTTTCATAATAAAATGCAATGGAATATACCTACTTCAGTTTCTTACAATTTGATCAGTTGGCGATAAAATTTTGTATGCACCACGTCAGAAAAGTGTCTTTATTCGCCTCACTTCGCTCGTCTCATAATTTCAGACTCGTCCGATAAAGAATCACTTTACTATTACTATTATGGCAGAATAATGACATTCCTTTATCATTAAAAAATGTATTTTATCGGAAAAATATATTTCTTTAGCATAAAAAGGTGTTTTTTATTTGTAGAAAATGTATCGTCCCAGCAAATTATATTTTTTTCTTGGAAACAAATGTTTCTTTTTCCAGAAAACTATTAATTTTCTCTAAAATTCAACATATTTATTATAACCGAACCTCAATTTTCATAAACATTATATTGCCTTGTAGTGAAAAAATATATTTCCCTCAAAACCGATCTATTTATGGTATTGTCTATGGAAGTTACCTACATGCACTATTTAATACTGAGCTTTTGGAATGTTTCCAAATAGTTAGAAATATATTGAGAGCTCACGGTGTAATAAGCAGTAATTTCCACACGGTTCTCCAAATAATTGGGTTACTTAGGAAAATACATTTTTCACAAATTTTTGTCCAAGCCGTTTTCAGACTATGTCGAACAACAAAGTTTACTTTCGTTTAGTATGTGTGGACTAGTCGATCGAATTGGTCATTGGTAGTCTGGACACGGATTAAAAAGACAGTATTTTCATGACAAACATGTTTAAATCTAATAAAAATTAATGGTCTCTTTTTATGCATAAAACTGTTAAGTGGGAAAGCAGGAGAGGAAAAGAAAACTTGCTGCTGAATATCTTGATCTATTAAAATGGAAACTATACATTTTTAAAATAGAAACCATACATTCATTAAACAAAAACCATACATTTTTAATATTAAACATATCTAAATGATCTAGACATAACCAACAAAGGTATCCACAAGATAGCCTTGTCTATCCTTAAGTGTGCTCATTAATGCTTTTCCCATAGTAGTTTTTTGGAGTTCTTGGAGTAGATCTGACAGGTTTAATTGAGAAATGTGTATGTTTGAGGTACCTACACTTCGCATGCCTGTTCCTTTTCTCTACCTACTTGAATATAATCATCATTTATTTCCTTACCTTCAAAGATATCTCACAATTCTTGTAATCGCTATGAGTTTCACAACTCATACCGAAAAGTCACGGACATTAAATATTCGACGTTTGTCCGGTTTGACGTTTATTTAAAGGTTAAGATTGTGCCAATTACGATTTAATACGATTTAAACCTTACTAAATATGCAAAATTAAATTATCAAAAACAATATAATTGAAAACTGTTCTTCTAACAACACAGGAAATTCATTGGCATTGGCACATGTCAGGTGGTTTTGAGGCTCCTGAAAAATCGTGTTCGTTTTGCTCAAAAGTCGTGACGACTGAGGCGTCACGCACAAGTGCTTGGAGACCAAATAAACGGAAGCGACAAATATGGCGACTTTCGTCGGAAGTTGGTTAAATCCCTACCACGCTTACCTTCCCTCCTCTCTCTTTTACCACCATGACTATTCATAATACATAACCTATAACAAATTAAAGTTGAATAATACGAGAGCTTCATCAATTTACTAAACTTTACAGTATTCAAATTTGAAATTGGTACAGAGGCAAATCATTTTAGGTGTAAATATTACTAACTCTTGATAATAAGTCTGGGAACCACTTATGGAATAAAATTCTTTGTCATTACTTTAGAAAATTATAAAAATGCAGAGACACGTCAACTTTTGAATTGAGTTGTGTGTTATGTAAACATAAATTTAATGGTACAGGGTGATTCACGCAAGTATGCCATAGTCGGTGTTGTTTTTTTTAATGAAACACCCTGTATATTTGCATATTTTTGAAATCCTCTTAATGAACCGATTCCAACAAAATAAATAATGTATGGTCAATTATAAATTATACAGGGTGAAATTTTAAAATTAATAATTTATTACGCTTGAAATATTGGTACTTTTTTAAATTAGCTAAATATGGATCTATCAAAAATCTAAACTAACTTGTTATTAGACGTATTTGTATATTAATGAAAACCTGCTACACCCATGAATTTTCTCATAAATACCTAAAAATTGCCTAAAAACGCCAATAATTAGACAAAATCGGTAAATAATGTGAATTGTTTTAAATCGGTAAATAATGTGGATTGTTTTCTATTCTGTCTGTTTGTTGATGTGTTGACAGTTTATACTGAAAAAGTAAAATCTTTGTCAAACACTCTTTCCTTGTCGACATGAAAATGAAATATTTAACTGAGACTCACCGAATTGAGATTTTAATGATGATCGGGTACGGGGATAACTGCAGAAGTCAAGTTGAAGTGGCAAACTTATTTAATCAGAGGTATCCCGAATTGCCTAATAGTTCTAAAAGTACTGTGTCTGAAATTCATGCACAATTCAGAGAACTTGGACATGTCAAACAATGGAAAAGAAAACCACACTTCGTTGAAGATGATGTGAAAGTGGATATTTTGTTAAGTGTCGAAGATAATCCAACTTCATATGTCTTATAGCTTTGGGATCTTACTCTAGTATAGTCGTCAGTCAGACCATAGATAATATGAGTCAGACGACGAGGTAAACGCTTCTCGTGTTGCGTTTGTGAGTGGTTTATAAGTATAGGTTTTACACTCAAGGTGTTGTGTTGTGAACACAATATCGCTTTAATATTTCATCATTGAAATAGTGTATGATGTCAATTATTTTTTCCTTGAACTCGGTCGGAGGCTGATGTGGTATATTGTATGTAAATAAAGGGAAAATGGGGCACGACAGTTGTTGTGTTGTTAATTGTGAAAATACAGGATGGAATAACAGTGATGTGAAATATTACAAGTTTCCTACTGCGCAACACAAGTTGGTACAAAGGAAAAAATGGATTGCAGCTGTAAAAAGAGTAAAGTGAGTGTCTTAACCTCACTTCAAAATACAGTGTACACTGATACAGTATTCTATATGTCATGTTTTCTCCATCAAGTTTATGTAGTTTGTTTATTTTTTCATAAATACATTTATTATAAATCATCAGGGCCGGTATTCTCAACTCGCTCCTCTCACAAGCAAACGATCTCCAAAGGGAGTGATTTGATTGGCAGCGATGTGGTATTTGTAGATTCTCATGTACCACTGCATTCGCAAATCTGTATCACGAGCGACTAGCTACGGCAACAACGTATTTTGACATTAATGTCGAGATAGTTTTTGGTTCTGTGTTTTGAATTTAAATTTAAAACACAGAACCAAAAACTATCTCGACATTAATGTCAAAATACGTTGTTGCCGTAGCTAGTCGCTCGTGATACAGATTTGCGAGTGCAGTGGTACATGAGAATCTACAAATACCACATCGCTGCCAATCAAATCACTCCCTTTGAAGATCGTTCGCTTGTGAGAGGAGCGAGTTGAGAATACCGGCCCAGATAAATCATCAAGAACATGTGTGTGCAATCGATACGCATATAAAGAAGCAGATCATGTCACTTGGAATGTCAAATGGAATAATCGATTTTTATTAATGATTTTGGGCAACGTTTATCTCCGTTGATTCTAACCTAAAAAGCTACACTTAACATAAAAAAAATACATTTTAAAAACGATTACTTACCCAGTCGCTTATAAAATACTGAACATTATGTCATTAGGCACTTATATTTTCAAATTATCTACATTGTAAAAGTTAAAAGGCTCCCCATCTTTACAATAATTGTTGCTTCCATAAGCTTTACGTGTAAATGCCTCCGACGTAACTTGCGTTCTTAAGCCGCGAGGGGGCGACAGTAGGTACGCACATAGCGAATACACACCACGGTGGTGAATATATTTATAAGCCTCGACGGAGTAAACGCTTCTCGTAATGCGTTTGTGAATTATTTTTGTCTTGAATTTGGTTAGTAGTGGAAAAAATTGTGTATTATACACCATGGTGTTGCAGACATTAAAAAACCTCGCACCTTATTCCACTCGGGGCGAAGCCATTCGCGGAATAATTTTGGTGCTCGGTCAATGATAATTATTGTCCTGGTGTATGATATACTATCAATTATTTCCAATAGATATTTCAAGCAATATTATGAAGTTTTTAATTAATAAGCAGTAATTTTTAACAGTGTGATAATAATGACAATTCAACGAGTTGTTGAGTAATGGTGATATTTCAGCTTGATAATGTCAAGTATAACGGAACCGTTGAACAAAAGTTTGTTTTCTGAATACCATTTAGAATAATCATATTGCGCCTGGTCATAGTCTGTTACAGAAAGTACGAGGAGTAATAAATCATTCATTTAAGTAGATTTCATAGACGTACCAAAATATATTTTAAGAGGGTATACCGTAAGGTACATTTTGTATTGAACTAATGAGTTGCAGCTATGCTAAAGAATATACGATTTAGGTCAGAGGTAACGGGATGTACTAATTTTAATTAAAAAAAGTGATAGAGGTACATAAATTTTAGTAAGTTTGATAAAGAAAGGCAACACAGTTTATTCATAATAGAAAACAAACCAATCTGTAACAATAATTATTTTATACATTTTTGTATATATATATATGTGTGTATAAATGCTGGATATACAGTTTCCAAATCTTG
>CAJUYG010002721.1:13797-28117 GCA_910591675.1 Galerucella calmariensis
ATTCCAAAATATTTTTAAATTATAGTCCTAAGTAATCTACTTAATTCCACGTCTTATTTTTTCTAATTATATTTGCCGTTAAGACGCCAGAGAATAGTTCGTTCATAGTGCCCCACCCTGTATAAAAAAATTCAAATTTCAAAAAATCCTGAAACCCTTCGTAAACCTTTTTTTTTGTTTTTCGAGTACACGTTCAATATATAAAGGTATTTATTTACGAAATTCAACTAGCATTTTTATTTTTATTTTTTTTTTTGAAAAAAGATTCATCGACATGCATTTAGTATTTTTGTTCATTTTCAGCTGTGCAATACTCATCTAAATTTTACCTAGATTCAGTCAAATACTTGACAATAATCATATCACGAAGGTTAGTTTGAACAAGCAAGACAAAATCACTTTTATTCAATAAACTTCGGAAGTAACTATTTTGTAATATCCTAACTATTTATATTGTTATGGTGCAAACGACATTACAGTCTAAAAAAAGGGGGAGGACATAAAAGTAATTTTGACTCGCCCTGTATTGATACTATGAAAATTAAGCGAAATATGAATAAATACCTACCACTCCAATATAGAGTACACTTTTCTTTAAAGTATAATATCTCATTTTTTTTATAACCCAGTCAAACTAGACATAAATTCCAGGCAAATGGGACTATTTTCTAGTCCCATAAACCCATAATTTTTTTTTAATTAGTACAATTTTAATTTACAAAATTATCTTTAATATTTTCTGCCGAAGAGCTTAGTACTTAGAACACCAAAATAGGGAACACATCAAAGAACATAACATTCAGTTTCTCTAAATACAAAAAAAAAAGTTACGTATTTAGGAATATACAATTTATTATCCAAAATTTAGATGACTACATTTTCTAAATTCTGGAAAATCTCTATGGTGTAAATACCCTGTTTGCTATACATTCGTTTTTCGACTCGACATGAATTAACTTTTCATTTTAAAGAAACTAGTACCATCTATCAACAGATAAACGTAATCATACGTTTGACAGCGTTAAACCATAGAGTAATAATAAATATTTATTACTCTATGGCGTTCTTCTTTGACATGATTGAGAGAGCTCAGTCGGTAAAAAAGTGAGGTTATGCCTACTTGTCGGTCGGTAACGATTCGATTACTCCTGTTTTTAATTTCATAAATAATTGTTAATTTGTGTGATTGTGTGTGTAAAATAGATGAATTCAATTGAATATAAAAGGTACGTAGTTTTATAATCGTTTTAAAATGTTCCTCCTACTGTACTCTTGATATAATAAGAAAGTTTAAATCATGTCGATTCTCGTTGTAGATACATTTTTTGACATTTTGTATCTAGTAAGACTGAGCATAAAGTTATTATACGTTAATTTATATAAAATACATTAATGTTACTTAATTCTTTTTGTCAACAATACCCTTCCTTAAAAGTAATTTAAAAATCCTAAGTTAAAGCTTGAATATATTCTTCCAGTTTACTTAATAAGATTGATTAAAAATTGAGCTATTACTCAAATATGGCACCAAAATGGTCAAATTTTTTTAGTTTATATTTAATTAATCACATTTAACGGAACATCCCATTGAAGTAAGTCGAAAAAGATACTACATATTCTTGTTTTCCTTCTGTGTTGAAAGAGGAATGAGAACCCAAGGAAGCCATTACAAAATATAAATGAAGTATCGTAGGTAGATTCAATATACAGGGTGTACCAATCTTACGACAAACTTCGGTATATGGGTTATTTTAAGAGATATCAAAAAATGTTATTAACAAAAATTTGTCAGTAGGTATTTCCTTTTAATAATAATGGATTCAATAGTGAAATTTTGTATTAGTTTTCTAGGGTTCCCCAAAAAGTTTGTACATTTATCTTAGGCACATATGGATTATGCCCGTTATCTCAAGCAAAGCTTCCAAAATATTACACTAAAAAAAATATTTTCACTTGCCAATGATTTCAAACATAATTTTGATGAATCTTACAATTTGAAATGTTTTATTTTTTGTTCTGCTAAGATATTAAATAGAATGAAAATTAATATTTTTGCTTGAGACTTCCATACATTTTTTTAAATATTTTTAGAAACTTTGACAAATTGCAACAAAACTACTTCTTCCAATTTTCATTCGTAGTATCTATGACGACTAGGATATTCTTGACGATCCTCAATTTCCATCTCCGAAAACCTCTCCAAAAGTTCTTTCCTATAATTTCTCCCTTCTAACTTACTCCTATCTACGACGGCAGTTCTCCTCTCTTCCGGATATTTCCTGCTGCTCGGCCCTTCGGAATACCTGAACCGCTCCGGATACCTTTCTTTCTCATCCGAACGTCTTTCAAGGAGGAGATCCCTAGGTGTTCTACTATCAATTGCGTACTCCCTAGGAAGTTGGGGCTTGTAGTAGGCTTCAGCTTTCGGCGATAGCTCGTCTTGAAACTCCTCTTCAATGGGTTGTTCCGTTGTTAGCCTCCACTAGATGGCATTTAAGGCCCTTCGCGAAGCTCCTCGGTGACTGGAAAACGAATCCTCTTCTCTGGATCGAGAAGTGGGTATTCGTTCTCGATAGTCTTCATGAGAAGGAACTTCGTGAATGTTGAGTTCTCGATCGGAGTAGTCTTCGTACTCCCGATCTCTTTCTAATCGTCCTCGGGTGCTTCTTTGGTGGCCTGTGTGGAAAGTTGGAACTGTGGAAAGAAAGGGGCTGGTGGCTTAAGTGGAATTTTGGTTTAGTGGGAAAAAAAACTGTCACAAATTTGATTCTAACGTTAGTTTTGTTAAAGAGAAAATTTTTGTTTCTATTCTAGTGAAAATAGGGTTTAAAAATAATCTTTTCTTCTAAAAATCAAATATTTTGTTAAAAAATAACGCATTAGTATGTCGAATTTATGAGAATGGAAATTGATAGCCGGACGCAATTGTCGTTACCCTTTGAATTAGGGAACTGTGAGAAGCAAAAAATGTTTTATTTTCAAATCGTTTTTTATACAGTGTGGAAACCACAATTTTGTTAAATTTCTATGATGAATGAAGAAAATAGAACATTTTTTGTGGAAAACAAGAAATGGCTTTCCAAATTCAAAAGGTAACGATGATCTCGTCCGGCCGCCAGTAGTATCATATTCTAGAAAAAATACTAAAAAAAAAATGCAAACCAACTGAAAACTACACTCGACACAAATAAACTTACAAAACTTCCAGCTCAAGCAAACAAATCCGTTGAACCTTTTCGCCAAACTTTGCCGGGCGCCTCTGCTTTTTAATTTTTTTTAAGTGCAATTTTTTAGCGGTAAGCGTAGCATGTGGCGAAGCGAAATCCAAAAAAAAGAAACAAAAGACACATTCATTAGCACATTATCGGGATAAAAAAAATATTTTTTTGATTGAAACGACCTTGAAATTAAATAGATGTATTTTTTTATCCCAATATTTTTTAAAACTAGCATAAAACCTAACTAAACCTTAAACTGTGTATTTTCTAATATTATGTTTCCCTAAAAACTCATTGAATTTGATGGGGGATCGGTGTCATTGACCCGGAAAAATCTGAAACATGACGAAATAATATAAAAGAAAAACTTGTGTGTTTGTGTTTAGTAGTTTTTTATTTTTTTTTGATCACATTTTTGGCCCCAGGGGTACATTTCATGGTTTTTATGTTGGTATGAATGAAGCTTTTCTTTGTTAGTAAACCAAAGATATTTTTCTTCTAACTGTGTATCTCAAAGCATAAAAAATTGAAAATTTGGTTTTACTAAAAAGAAACTGTCTTCACTGTAATGAAAATATCCACTATATTTAGCTTAAATTATTTCAAATAATTCTCGAAAAATTACAAAAAAAATCTCCACAACTTGAATTGTATTTAATAGAAAAATACCTGATAATTTTTCGAGAATAACAAAAAGTATTTCTCTACGTACGTACTTGGACAATAAAATGCACCAGATATTACTAAGCATTAAAAATAAATGAAATAGAGATGCGTAAATGTGTTAAAACATATAGACTTTTTTAAACAGAGTAACCAAAACTTGCAAATTTATCAATATATCAATAAGTTCCACATTTAGCAACACGTAATTTTATCTCCTGCTACTCAATTTAAAAACGTCCAACTACAAAAGTGTATAAGAATAAAATTAATCGCAAGACAATCATGCAGAGTGACGACTCATTTCTATAAAAAAGACAGTGATTCTAAAGAGTCTACAGAATCCCAACTTTGCAACCCTATGTATCTAACAGCTGCATGACTACCTCGAGAATTATGATGGCCGTATCCATATACATCGTGGTGTGCTGAAAAAATGTTAAATCTGTTAGTATTACAATGTTAGATGAAATATTAATACCGAAATGATAAGAAAAAACATTGCTGTATCTAAATCATTCCACCAGAGGTAGTGTCAGCTAACTATCACTAAATGCTGTACATAATTAAAAGCAAAATATCACTTCTAGTAAATGCCAAATACTAAGGCCCTAAAATACACAATACAGATCACGAAAAATCTTATGGAACCGTCTCGACTACACAAGTAGGACAAGGAGAGTCTCCCTTACAGAGAGAATTCACTAGTTGGTGGTATTCAGTATGTTCCCAACATGGAAGGAGTGAGGGTGTTGAAGAAATGAAAACATACAATCATTATTACGTAACCGTACATCTTGAAATTCTTTTTTGTCGACTTGATCGTTTCTGACCAAGTTGACAATTAATTTCATTACAATAGAATATTATTTTAGGCATTGTAACTTGAAAATAAAACAGTATTTCTTGAGAGAACCATAATTGATAAACTAAATATCCCAATAAATTGAATTGAAAAAATAATATAAGTAGATACCTACACCTATTCTAAACATACGATATAAACTTCTTGAAAAAATTAAAATAAAATTCCATTCTAAAGGTAAACATAATTTAAATGAATTAAGTGCTCAAATAAACCACCTTGCTGTGCCAGACAATAACCAAATCTGTGATAAATATTTGATCGGCCATCCCCTGGATCTGGGTACACTTCACAGTTATTCTTTCTCTCTCTTTCAAGCTGTTTTTCTCATATTTTCCTTGTACTTGTGTAGTCGGGACGGTCCAATAAGATTTTTCGTGATCTGTATATCTCCCCCTGTTTGTCTGGTTCTTAGACGTACGTCGTAGATTCCAAACTGGTTTGTGACAGATAAAAAGCATATGATTTTTTACCTGGTAGAGTGGGTCTTTCTTCTACACCACTCGGCGAAGTCTGCGGAGAGGTTCCTATCGGACGAGACACGTTAGGGACGCTTATTTCTGGATGAGTAGCTCTCCAATAAGCCTATAATAACAAATTATTTAATTCTAAATAAAACAAGAGCAACAGTGCTGAATTGACTAACGACTAACCTCTAAATATTCTGCTATATGTTCACAAGCATCCTCCAGCTGATTTTCATCTAAGATGACGTCGAACATTTCAGGCGGACATTGAGCTAATTTTTCCGATGCCACCATTTGAACATTTAAATGTCTAGCTTGACTTTTTCCCCTCGATTTTATAAGCCGTTGGAGAACCTACAACAATAGTATATATAAAAAATAATTCATCTAAAATAACGATCACATCATTTTGAAGGGTGGGAGGTCAGGGCGGGAAGTGATCGATGAGGTCGGGAAGTAGAGGTGTGTAATATGACACTTTCTAACCTTCAATGACGTTAGTAATGACAGCAATACATATACGATTGTGAATAAAAGTAGATTATAATTTCAGAAGTGGGATTTCTATCAAACTATAATTACCTTAGGACTACTAATTTTAAGATAAACGATGCAAGGAGCTAAAGAAGTTTTGGCAAGTTGCGAAGGATGATTTATTGTATCACAATCCAGCACCACGAGTTGTAAGGTAGTCGCGAGCTCGAAGATGCGTTCGATTTCGGCCTGAACCTCCGACAAACAAGACGATCTCGTCGTCGAACGTTCCATGATGGCGCGCTTCGAAGGATTATTCAAAAGTGAACGTTTCGCCAATGAAATATCGGCCATAACTCTAGTTATTATTATTCTGAAACAAACAAAAAATATAAGGAAGGGGAAGAGGAGAGATTGGCAGATACTTACCTTCCTTCGAATCTATGCTTTAAAAAATCAAATAAGGCTTTTTGCATCATATCAGTAACTTCGTATCCTTTCAAAGAAGGACCGACTAAAACTACAGGTCGCATGGAAGGAACAACGTCATAGGGGGCGGTAGCTTCTTGTTTTTTGAAAAAAGGTTTTTTCTTTTCTTTCGCCGGAGGGGTCGTAAGCGATTTGCCGGTTCTGGCGTTACCCATAGAGTCGGATTCATCTCCTGTCGAAATATTATGATAAAGCAACGTTGTCAAGTTTATAATTTTGTCGGATATTTTTGGGAAAATTTTTAATTTAAAATAAGGTTGGGCTACAAAAAAAAGTCATGCTAACATCTTGAAAAGACATAAATACAAGAAACTTAGTAAGATTAGGAACTTTTTATTAAGATAGAATCTACTTTTAAATTTCTAACTAGTTGAAGATGAAATTTTCAAGCATTATTATATTTAAATGGATTTCGATTTGGTAAGATCCTGTTTTCGAATGTTCAAAGGGGATGATTTAAAAACAAAATAGAAAAATTTGGATTGGAATTTTTTTTTTGAAAACTTTTCAAATCATCCCTAAAAGTTTCGTTAAAAATCTACTCTAATCTATTCTCTCTACTTCTAAAGGTAGTTTGGTGCAAGTTTGGAAAAAAAGGAATCACTAGATATTAAATTTGGCTTATAACGAAAAATTTTGGAAATTTTGACCGGGCAATTTTGCATAAAAGTAAATAAAAAATAGCTTACTTACAGAACGAACAATAATATACAAAAATAAATCTGAAAAAATTGTATTAAATATACAGGAAAGGAATAATATTTTTACAGGTGAATATAAAAGAGATTTTAAAAAATTTTGAACCTCCAGGTCTTTTACGTGATGGTTAGTAGTAAGATCCCATTTAAAAAAAAAACATAAAAAAACACACGACAACACCAATATATATCGAGAGCCGATTCTTTCGCGACACAGTGATTTTCCGGATAGGAAAAGACATACCGGGCGTGGGAGGAGTGCTACCTCGTGAAACGTCGTTACCAGCTGAAGCACCGATGTTCGAGCTAGAGCTCGTCTTGCTGGAATACAATTTGGTCGTCCTCGTTTGCACCTGTTGGAGACGTAGGTTCTCCAATTTAACTGGAGAGGGGATGAAACCGATGTCACAGCCTTCTTTAACCAAACGTCCGATCCACCAATTGTTGTCATACTTTTCCTAAAAAAAAACATACAGATTGCGAAAAGTCTATTCGGACCATGCGATTTACACAAGTGCGACAAGAAAAATATGAGAAAAACACTTTAAAAAAAGAGAGAAAAATAATTGTGCGCAGTCAGCTGTTGCCAAATGTATTTATCTGTATAAGTTATTCCCAATTTTTGTCGAAAACAATGTTAAATACCAATATTTGTTAAATCGAAAGCAGTGTATAGATTTTACTTATTACAGATTGTAATTTGTTCATTTCTTTTCTTGAATTATCTTATTTTATTCTTATTTTTGTTGATCTCACTTATTTTTCAAAAGTCGATAATATTACCAATCTCGAATTTCTCTCAATAAATACGGCGTTATCTGGTATAAAAAGTTAAATGCAAAATAAGATAATAGGGTACAAGCATAAATTTTGCTATTGGTGGGAATTGACGCTTTATCAGGTCTCCTAACACCTTGCATGCCTATTTTTTCAAAAAAATATAAACTTTACTTTTAAAACGATTTTAAAAATCATAAAATTTGAAAGTCCGCCAAAACGCGCTTTACATCATGAAGATGGCTGCCCCATGGAGTGACGTCATTTACGTTCTTATTCGTGTATCACGTTCTGAGTTCTTGTGACCTAATTTGTTTCTGAAAGCTTTAAAAATGGATAAAGCCGAATAAAAACTTTGTATTCCAAGTATTGTATTGTTCCAGTGTGTAAATCAACGTCTATTAAAACTCCAGACAAAATATTTGTTACTTTACCTGGTGGCGCAAGCAAAAATACACTTAAGAGATTGGCATTGTTTTTGTTTGTTTTTAAACAATATTAAATTATATTAATTAATTTGTTTATTTTTTTTACAGATTTTAAAAACGCTCGTTTCAACTCAAAAATTGCGATATGCCTAAAGGTAGGAGAATGTTGAGACGAATAACAAAAATAGTAAAATATGTGAAAATAATAATAGTTAATAGATTTAGCAGAATATTGATTATTTTAACGTTTTATAAGTTTTGAAAAATATTTTACAAAAATACTAACCGTTTAACAACTACTTCCCAGGCTATATGCCCCGATGGATATTGAATTACACTTCACTTCATTAATAACAATTTTCAAAATTTTCTTTTAAAACATACATATATAATATATTTTCTATTTTTGTTATTCAATAAGTGTGCCTGAAATGTTTTTGCTATATACAATTCTTAACTTTTAATTTATTAAATATTGGAAACACCCCAGCAAGAAGATATTTTCATGTGGATTTTGTTTGTGTTTTCCTCTTTTTCAGGTGAATTTTTTTCAGCGTCTCAGCAAATCGCTTAATCTTTTATGTAGTAAATAAAATTTAATTTTTGAATATAATTAGAAAGTTATCAAAATAAAAGTGATTGAAAAAATAGATGAATAAAAATAATATTTATTCAGTTTAGCTTGTTACTAAATAAAAAAATTTTTTAAATGAACTCATTTTCAGAAGTATTTTATGAATTCTTAAATTTGTTTCTCTAATTTAAAACATTTATTTAGTTTAGAATATGATTTATAATTTTGTTGGAAAAATATAATTTTTGAAATATTAGGACATTCCCTAGGTAAAACCGATTGCTGCAGACAACTCAAAAGTGGATATTTAGGGAAAGAAGAACAAAATATTTCTGGTGCAACGTTCTGGGGGTCAATAGGTTGGGTTCATTATAATTTAATTTTTTTTTAACTTGAATAGGAATTTTTCAAAGCAGGAATAAACTAAAATTGCTTAGTCTAATATATTAATAAATAAAAAAAATTAAACGAAATATGTGGATAAAAAAATTGCTTAGTCTAATATATTATTAAATAAAAAAAAATTTAATAAATAAAAATAAACGAAATATAGGAATAAAAAAATTGCTTGAAAATAATTTTTTTCACAATTTATCTCAGAAATATTTTAAAAAATCAAATTTTCATTTCCAAATTTAAAACATTTATTAAGTCTAGAATGCTTATAAATAATTTCGTAGCAAAATTTTTTTTGATATTAAGACACTCCCAGAACGCACTAGGTACACAACGAGATCTTCCAGACAACTCAGAAGAAATGACAACAATTTATTATTTTGGGTGTTTCCAATTCTTTACATTTTCATCTTTTGCAAATTTTTTATATTGAAATAGATTATGGTGTATACTGTTACATCATTTCAACTTAGAAATTATTTTTTTGGTTACACAAACTTTCAAATTGTTGTATGCTTGCATATTGTATTGTTGTATGTGATCACAGAAATTTCCCCGGGACGATATAACCCTTGTAGATTTGCAGAATCTTTTCTTAAACATTTTAATAATTCACTAAAGACACTTTTTGTGCCCAGATTACTTGGACTACTCGCTAACTTAAGGTACTTTGGTTAACAAGTTTTTCCAAAATTAGATATATAAATATATTTACTTAGTTTTTCTTTTAAATTAGATTGTTTATAAATATTCCTTTGTTTAATAATTTAAATCTGCATACTGCTCCGAATTGGAGTTCAACATGTACACCTCATTCTAAGTAGTAAATTTTAAAATATTTTTGATTCTCTCACTTTCCCCAATTAAAATTTTGTACAAACTTGTTAATTTTCGTATAACTTAAAAGAGTGTTTGGGTAAAATGGCAAGATTTCATGATCTACAAGGACAAGGTTGCCCTCGAGGTTGATATGCGCTCTAGGAGGTTGTCGGGTTACGCTCATCTTACCTATACTAACCGAATTGTATGATTTATTTAATTTAGTAAATTGCAACATGAGATGTGTATTTAATTTAAAAATACAGTACTCTAAAATGTAATCTATTTTGAATGACATGCAACCGGTTTTTATAGATAAGTGGGCTACTCTGTAGAACAATGGTACTGACTTGAGGTTTTGCTCTAACGTAGTGGGCCAAGAGCCAGTATCTATGGGGAAACTATGTGATGTATGACTTTGACTAAGAGATAAATGTGTGCGGCAATCGCCGGACGGTAAATGGAAATGGTCGACTTTGCGGTTTTTTAGTGATTATTAATGGAAAATATGGTGGAGTCCAAATGGTAATGGGATGGAGAATGCGCCGAGGATGGTTTAAAATGTAAGTGTTACTTTTATTTTACATAATTAGCTGTTGAAATGTTCATATCTCATTTTCGAATATACCATAATCTATATCTCAAACTCTAGAACTGATTGGTGAAATTTGATGGAATTTTTTATATCAGCAAATTAAGAATATCACGTTTTCCAGCACCGAAAAAAATAATTCAACTTTGTTGGTTTGATATAAAGCGAAACCTTGTTATGATTGTTCTACATCAATATTTGATTTAGGTACTGAAAATATCGAAACACTTGAAAAGATAAAAACGCAATTGCCATACTGCAGGTGAACGTTGTAATGGTTTTAGTGTTTTTTACAATGTTATAATAATTATGAGAAAAATTGAAAGGAAAGTACCCACTGAACCGCGTTACAAATACACGCTTCTGATGGATCTGAAAAAAAAATATTTACAGCGAACGACTGGTTTGTTACTGTTTATTGATCATTCCAAGTTTGAATATTTTAAGTAACGGTATTTTTGAATAATTTGAAGAAAATTCATATGAAGACGTCTTCTTCAAAGAATTAACGTTCAATCATATTGTTAGTATTGTTAATAATAAGAAGTTTCTTTTCTAATTATTATCACTACATACTTAGCACTTTAGCTTTTCCATAGATAAACGTGGCAATATCTAATGTTTTCGACTGCGTTCCTTTCACGGTTTCAGATAAACTTGCCAAAGTATAACTGTTTGGCAGGAAGGAGAGTTTCTGGACACCCTGTAAATCTGCTTTTTATACAGTGTGGAAACCACTTATGGAATAAAATTCTTTATGTCATTATTTTAGAAAATTATAAAAAAAATGCCGAGACACGTCAACTTTTGAATTGAGTTGTGCGTTATGTAAACATACAAAAGTATGCCATAGTCGGTGTTTTCTTTTTAATGAAACACCCTGTATATTTGCATATTTTTGAAATCCTCTTAATGAACCGATTCCAACAAACTAAATAATATATGGTCAATTATGCAGGGTGAAATTTTTATTTTTACAGTTATTAAACACATACATAAAATACCTGATGTATTTGATTTTAATACATTGGAATAAATGCTCAAAATGTTCTCCACCTAGTTGTTGGCAATAGCACAGTCTCCTATAGAACTCCTCCTTAACTTTGTTTAAAGTTTGAGGTGAAATATTCCGTATTTCTGTAGTTTTCCTGTCTTTGAGGTCTACAATGCTAGTTGGTTGTGTTGCATATACTTTGTTCTTGAGATAACCCTACAGATAAAATCTAACTGCGTAAGGTCTGGCGATCTAGCTGGCCACTCAATAGTACCTCTTCGTCCAATCCATTTATTGGAGAAGATTTCATCTAAATAAGTTTTTACCATTAAAGCATAAAGGGGTGTTGCTACGTCTTGCTGGAACCAAACATTTTCATTCGGTGAGCTAGGATCTATTGCGTTGGGATATAAGTTTGCCAACGCAGGAATAACTTCATTTCTAAGCATATTTTTAGCTGTCAAATTTCCATCTATAAATATTGGACCAATAATATGGTCGCCTATGATACCGGCCCAAACGTTCACCTTTTGAGGGTACTGAGTATGTGTCTCACGCATCCAATTAGGATTCTCTGCTGACCAATATCTACAGTTCTGTCGGTTTACCTCTCCATTCAATGTGAATGTTTATTCGTCAGAAAAAAGAATGGTACCAAGAGCTATCTCATTTCTGTTCAGCTTATTCATCAATCTTTCGCAGAAATCCATTCTACGATCTGGATCATCTTCTATTAACTCCTGTACAAAAGTTAATTTGTAGGGATGTAGTTTTTCTTTATGAAGACATCTTAGAACAGTTGTATGACTAACATTATTTTCACGGGCAATTTGACGTGTACTTGAAGTTGGATTCTCTTCGACACTTAACAAAATATCCACTTTCACATCATCTTCAACGAAGTGTGGTTTTCTTTTCAATGGTTTGACATGTCCAAGTTCTCTGAATTGTGCATGAATTTTAGACACAGTACTTGCAATTCGGGATACCTGTGATTAAATAAATTTGCCACTTCAACTTGACTTCTGCAGTTATCCCCGTACCCGATCATCATTAAAATCTCAATTCGGTGAGTCTCAGTTTAATATTTCATTGTTATGTCGACAAGGAAAGAGTGTTTGACAAAGATTTCACTTTTTCAGTATAAACTTTCAACATATCAACAACTGACAGAATAGAAAACAATGCACATTATTTACCGATTTAAAACAATTCACAATATTTACCGATTTTGTCTAATTATTGGAGTTTTTAGGCAATTTTTAGGTATTGATGATAAAATTCATGGGCGTAGCAGGTTTTGTTTAATATACAAATACGTCTAATAATTAGTTAGTTTAGATTTTTGATAAATCCATATTTAGCTAATTTAAAAAAGTGCCAATATTTTAAGTGTAATAAATTATTAAATTTAAAATTTCATCGTGTATAATTTATAATTGACCATACATTATTTAGTTTGTTGGAATCGGTTCATTAAGAGGATTTCAAAAATATGCAAATATACAGGGTGTTTCATTAAAAAAAACACCGACTATGGCATACTTGCGTGAATCAGCCTGTACGTTCTAATTTGTGTTGTTCACATAACGGCACTTTTTATAATTTTCTAAAATAATGACATAAAGAATTTTATTCCATAAGTGGTTTCCACACAGTATAAAATTGAATTTGTGAATAAACGTTTGTCTTTAGTGAAGCTATTTAATACAAACATTCAATAAAATATACACCTACACACTAAACAATAATAAAACTAACCTTAATGTGTAAAAAATCTCTGACATCGAAGGAAATAGCGTACCCGTGCACCGGTGAATCATCATCGACAGATCCGTCGTAAGCTACGTTTGTTCTAACGGCAAACGCTACCGGTTTCGTCTAAAAAGAAAATTTACAAAAAACAATAAAAATTCTATTTAAAAAAAACACTCACCCTTGCTTTTTCGAGTTGACTAAGTGCTTGTCGCTCTTTCTCCCGGCGAAGAGATTCTTTTTCTTCGTCAAGTGAAAGATCTGAAGATGGTTGGGAGTAATTTGAATCAGCTGAGCCCTGAAAAGAAAAAAAAATGGTGTTGATATGGTTTGAAATGAATTAAAAATTTCAATAATTACATTTCTATTATTTTTTACATTGAAAAAGTGTAACCGAAAGAAAAACTCCATGCTACACACTACTTCCTGGAGTTTTCCGACCAATACTGAACATATATGGTCCCTTAAATAACATAAAAATGTTCTATGGTTACATTTTATGCAATCAATTGTTAGTTTTTATGTCTCTTCATTAATTTTTATGAACATGAAATTATACTTGGATATAAAATTCACTAAGTATATATAGATATGGAGATAATCGATTTTCATTAAATAGCACAACAAATGTCGGTTCTTAGACACGCTGCAACAACCTCCTCATGACCATTGGAAAAACCTAGTAATCAAATATACGGGGATAGGAAAAAAATTCGTTAATCAACAATTGCATAACTTTTTGAAAAATTGATTTAAACATTTTTTCCAACGGGCATAAATTCTTTCAAGTATCGGGATGATACCATAATTTATTTAAATTTTTAAATTCATATTTGTTACTATAAAAAAATAATTTTCTGTGGTACGCCGTGTTTAGTGGCAGAGCATCCATGCCGTAATCGCTGCGCGGAGCCCTATTTTCAGCGTTAAATTAAAACTATTAATAATAGAGGTGGAGTTCCGAGAGCTGGAACTTTTTTTTCGGAAATTTCCTCTCCTTTAAGGACCTTTTTTTCCAAATATCGTAAATATTCATAGTTTACGAGTTATTAACAAAACCCTAAATACCCCTTTTTTTCATCTTATTTTGTTAATACCAATTGCAATTTTT
>CAJUYG010002722.1:0-28115 GCA_910591675.1 Galerucella calmariensis
TCACCGTTTAAAAGGGTTATTAGCTCGTCAATGACTAGGTTCCACAATGTGGGCGAGAGAACACCCCCTTGCGGACATCCTCTAGCGACGATTACTTTTGCCACATGGTCTTTCCATGTGGCCTCAATCGTTATATTACATGAGTATCAAATTTTATTTTGAAAAAATAAAGAAGAAGACTCCTACCTGAATCTATAAAAATTGCTATTTCGTTACAGTATTTAATATACAGTGTGGAAACCACTTATGGAATAAAATTCTTTGTCATTATTTTAGAAAATTCCAAGACACGTCAACTTTTGAATTGAGTTGTGCGTTATGTGAACATAAATTTAAATGTACACGGTGATTCACGCAAGTATGCCATAGTCGGTGTTGTTGTTTTTTCAATGAAACACCCTGTATATTTGCATATTTTTGAAATCCTCTTAATGAACCGATTCCAACAAAGTAAATAATGTATGGTGAAATTTTTATTTTTACAGTTATTCAACATACATAAAATACCTGATGAATTTGATTTTAATACATTAAAATAAATGCTAAAAATGTTCTCCACCTAGTTGTTGGCAATAGTACAGTTTCCTATAAAACTCCTCCTTAACTTTGTTTAAAGTTTGAGGTGAAATATTCCGTATTTCTGTAGTTATCCAGTCTTTGAGGTCTACAATGCTAGTTGGTTGTGTTGCATATACTTTGTTCTTGAGATAACCCCACGGCATTTTTTATAATTTTCCAAAATAATGACATGAGGCATTTTATTCCATAAGTGGTATCCACACTGTATATAGTATGAAGCGCTGAAGAAAAACAACCTGAAAGATCCAGAACTGTTTTGTGGAATCACAAAATATTTCATGAGTGGAAATTGGGAACTGATTAGATAAGGAACACCAACTTAAATGTCAAGGACACCTCCATACAAAGAGTTTACTGAGCAAGGTAGACAAGGAACGACAAGTTAACGAATTGGTGACTGAACATCCCTGGGGAAACATCTGTACACGTTAGTGAACAAATATGAAATCTATAATAATACATCTAGCAAAAGCAATTAACACCTACGCCATACCGATCCTGACATACTCATTTGGAATCCTGGAGTGGACAAAGACAGAGCTGGAGGATATTCAAAGAACAACCCGTACCATGATGACCAAACACTAATGTCACCATCCGACATCATCAGTTATCAGGACAACTCCAAGAGGACCAAGAAAAGAGGGAGTGAGAGCTCTAGTGGAGATAGTTGATTTGCACACAAACAAATATTCCAAACTGCAATAATTCTTCATTGGCAAAGCTCAAACATCTGAATTACAAACTCTGACGAACATACTTAGTTAGCTCAAAAAGCGCTTCATGGTCGTCATCACGACTTCAATCAACCTTATATCGATAAGGAAGCATCAAATAAGTGGCTCTGTGATAGAACATTACTTCCAGAAGAGGGATTTATTAAAGGAAAATCAATACCAACTGATTAATACCAACAATTACAAGACATTTGTACACTGGACACTGACGTTTCTAGTTCTCGGGTAACCGTTGTAACGTCTTCAGTCAGAGCTTGATCACAAATAAAACACACGGGCGTACTAGAATCATCTGCGACTTCCATTTTTCTACAGGAATGAACAATATTTATCAAATCATTTGATGGCATTTCACCCACAACAATATTAATGAGATTAATTAAAAAAATGAAACCTCACCGTGTGCTCCAAAAAAAAAGAAGCTCAAGAATTTTTAATATTTCCCTGTGTTTTTTATCAATAAAAATTTCAAAATTTATTATTTAATAATAACAATAAAATTAATAATGACTTGAATTTCACTTTATACACTGGAATACTACTAATTTATTCTTGAAAAATCACGGAAGAGATAGTGTTCACATGTAAAATTGTCAGTTGTTGACAAACAATGCAGCAGAAAACATCCACGTGTATACGCACTATAGCAGACGCCGTCGACCACACTAAAGATGGGTGGCGTGGCGGCGTGCGAGAATAAAATGAGGCATCCATTACAACAAATTTGGAGACAAATTTCTTTTTAATGCATCAAATGAAATACTTGATAAACATATCAAAGGAAAGTTCAGAATGTGACCTTTCATCGGGTATGATGCTTGATCGGGAAGAATTTTACTGTAAAGAGAAAAAACTGCTCGAAAAAACTCAGAAGAAAATTTTCCCGATTTTCCTGAAAACCTAGGGGTCTGGGCCAAAAAAATTATACCATCGGCAAGAGGATATTCTAACCTTTCTCCCAATATCAATTATAAGCGGGTTTGACAGTTAATCATCGAGAAATTCCCGATAAACCAGAGCACTCGGGAAAACTCAAGAAATCCACAAAAATCGCCTCTTGGAAAACACATTATTCAAAAAAATACGGGCGAATTATTGGTAGCATTATTTCGGAATAAATAAAGTACCCCCCAAAGAACCATTATCCAATAGGATTGGCTGAAATAACTCTTAATAAAAATAATGTGAATAAATCCATGGAAGCATTAAAAAATCTAGCAAAGACGAATTTTGGCCTGTTTTTCCAATGACCCAGGAGCACGAATTGAGTGAATAAAAACACGCCTTAGTAGCCACAGATCCCTTCTTTCGCCCGCACTTTGATTAATTAAACAATATTGATTTTCACGCGGGTTATTAAAAAATTAGTAATTTACTTGGGGACGTCGTGCCCTCAGAGCGTGACTCTATAAGCCGGCCTGGAGCTCAATTTTGGGTCGGCGTTCGGGCCATTTATCTCGAAAACTATCTAATTTTTCGAAAAAATGCTTAAGATCATTTTTGTGGGTAAAGAACTGCTCTTTATTTTTCGTCTGAACAAAAATTCTCCAGTGGTCAAATCTCGGCAGATATCGCGGGAAACGGATTTTCTGGAATTTCAGAGCCATTTTCCCACCCTTCCACAATGGTCAGGTACCTGAAATTTTGGGGATTTAATGTGCCTACCATAACCTGCAAATTAAAAAAAATTGCCCTTGCTGGACCAGTTGACACCTTCGTATACTGGACTATAATGCATGCGAGCTGTGATATGCTACTCACCCTAGTAGTCTAAAGTGCACCCTAGTAGTCCAAAGTGTTTCGCTGCAGGCTGTACGGCCCTATACGATGGTTTTCCCTGTCATGGTAACCCATCCAAGTACTAACCATGTCCGACCTTGCTTGACTGTAATTATCGCATCAAACGCGTTCCACTACAGTGCTGGGTCGTCGCCCTGTTCATCTTTTTTGAAAAAATAGTCTTATCCTAATTTTTTTTTATAATAGAACCTTATGAGGTCTTGAATGATCTCAGAAATTTTTTTTCAATATCTTTCTTGCGTTTTGATGAAAAATTGATTTGTCTAGGTCTTGCGTCATCCCCTTTGAATCATCGGGAAATGTCCATTTTTTGCCGAGTTACGAAACATTTCGTCCGCCCGCTTACAAGTTAATGCATAGACAGCAAAATTCCTACAGGCAGAGTATCAGCAGCTGAAATGAGGAGACTTTTAGGTCTCATTATCTCCATAACAATCGAATTTTCGAAAAAAATGATAGGGACCATTTCTGTAGATAATAAGACGATCTTAATTTTTTATTGGAAGAAAAATTCTCTAATTCGCATATTTAGCCAGATATTAGCGAGAAACCCGGTTTCCAGTGTTTAGAGGGCCATTTTCCTCCTCTTCCATAAACTCAATCGCGTTAAGTTTTTTCTCGTTTAAAAACACCTGCAGTGACCTACAAATTGAGCCCAAAGTGAAGTCTTCAGGGACTTTTCGGGAGCTTTCTCCCTCCATTTACTGGACTATGAGTCTAATTCGCACTGTATTTACAATTTTGCATCTTAATTCGGCGCAGCACTAGCCATGAGCGTATCATACTGAATTTTACTGGGTTCACTCATATAGGTATTCTGAAAATTGACCTAAGGAGTGAGAAACACAAGGTCATCGGTAATGGCTAGAATAGGAACTTGAAACAATTCTAAATTACAGTATGGGAACTCGAATAAAGGCAAAGTACTTTGCCTCTACCTATATTGAAATTTCCATGATGTAATAAATTGTGCATTTAAATTTCATCACATCACTTCTATGGAAATTAAAGTATCTAGTGAAACTTGAAATGTGATATCTGGTGTAGTTATTTGTTTTAAACATTTTAAAGAAAAATAAATGAAACTGATTTTTTTTTAATTATAAAAATAATTATTTTAATTTTATATTTCAAGCAGATAAAATCATGGAAGAAATAAAACAAAATCAAATACAAAAGAAGCCTCACCCATTGAAAAGAGCGAATATATTCGCACGGCTGTTTTTCTGGTAAGTTATTTTCCATTTGTTACTAGATTTCTCTTGAACTTAGTAAATTATTTACTAATTTAAAGGGTGATAAATTGGTCATGCCTTAATGTGTAGGTGCATATTAGAAAAGCAGATCATTTTTTAACCGTAAAAGTTACGAAATTACGGTTAAATGAGAGTGATAGAGTTTGTTCAGCCATCCTTTGCCGTTACGTCATAATCGGTGACGTATTCTGCTGTTTCACGTTTGTCTTATATTAGTTGAATGTTATTTTACACTTAACCTCAAAATTATAATCAGTGACATATGTTTAGAATTATTTACAAAATATGACAACTGAGCTGTCAAACGTAACAAATAAAATTAACGTTGACATTTGTTAAGAAATAGGTTAATGACGTTATAATTCCGTCTCACCCATTTCATGAATAAGAGATCAAGATGGACAATGTATGACGTAACGGAAAAGGATTCTCATTCTTTGCCGTTACGTCATACATTGTTCAGCTTGCTCTCTCATTCATGAAATGGATGAGACGGAATTATGGCGTCATTAACGTATTTCTTATCTAAGGTCGACATAAATTTTATCTGTTACTTTTGACAGTTCAGTTGTCATATTTTGAAAACAATTCTTAGCATAATGTCATTGATTATAATTTTGAGGTTAAGTGTAAAATAACATTCAAGTAATATAAGACATACGTAAAACAGCAGAATACGTCACCCATTATGACGTAACGGCAAAGGATGGCTGAACAAACAATATCAAAACATATTTGAAATGTGTGCTGTATAAAAATTGGGATTAGGCTCATCTGACCCGCTGCTCATATTCTATATCATGCTGATGGGCGCTGTTTATTTTTAGGGGTGAAAAATACCCCTAATTGTCAAAAATTTTGAAATAACATTGTAAACATTGATATAGGTGGAATTTGGTTTGCTTTGGTTAAATAATTATTGCTTGAAGGTGTATGATATTCTATCATAATTCTCCAACCCTTAGAATTGAACCATTGTTAAAGCTCATTGTAAAATAGTTATTTATGTAACTAGTGTGTAAAGTAGCCTTTTTTTTGACGAATGTGAATATTGTCAATCGCATGAGTCGAAAAAAAGGTCTTTACACACGAATTGCATACAATATTTTTTCTACTAGCGAATATTTAATTGAAATACAAAAGTTTAATAGTAATTTTCTTTACGCACTAGTGCGTAAAGAAACATACTTTACGCACTAGTGCGTAAAGTAAGTTAAATTTTTCTTTAGAAGAGTCTTTTTATAATAATCTAAAATAACATCATAGTTTTCTAAAAATATTCAATTCCTAAATATAAAATACAATTGCTTACTCTAGGTATAGTCGGAAGATCTCAGTTTAAATTTTAAATGTCAGATTCAATTCACAAAGAAATGTCAGTCACTCACCGCCAACTTATACCTATTTACCGTATTATTTCCAGTACTCAATAATTATTTAACAATAATTATTAGGTTACTTTACCGAATTCTATTGGTTTCTATCTCCAATTTATAAAAAAAACTTAGATTTAATATCTGTTTATTATACCTATATTTTTATAAGACTAGATATCTATAACTACATACATATTGCAATTTTTTCTTTACGCACTAGTGCGTAAAGTAAAACTCTTTACGCACTAGTGCGTAAAATAAAGTTTTACGCACTCGAAAATGTGTCTAAAGTATGTTCTTTACACACGGTAGTAGAAAAATACATTTTTTCTCCAAAAAATTATTAATTATCATGAGGAATTAATCCAAGAATTCGGTTGTTTAATAGTATATTATGCAACGATCATGTATTAATAACCATTACATGAGAGTTGCATACATTATTTTTTCTAAAAACAAGAAATGTATGTTGAATTCAACAACATTGCTATTTTTTCAATTTCTTTATAGTTTTATACGAACAATAAGAAATAAAATATGGAAGAAAAATAAGTTTTCGGCCTCAATTATTATACCTCCATAATAACCACTATAATAACTATGAGCTCTATTTAACTAATAACAATAAACATAAGCGAATTCATATTCATTAAACAAGATAAATGGGCTAGTTAAATGGGTATGAATTAACAAGTGAATTCATATCAGGAGGGTTAAGAATAACATATCTTTTTCCATGATAACGATATTTATCTCAAAAAGCTATAAATATTTATGAAATTTAGTTTTAAAATTTTTTTCAGATTTAAATAAATCGCTTTAATTGAACCAATAGCAGAAGCCCTTGTTGCCAAAATCAAAGTACGTTGTGTTATTTCATAGTAGAAAGTGTGCTTCTGTTTTTTTACCTTTTAAAAGACATACAACTAATAAAAAATACTACCACACATACTTTAATAAAACCCGGAAAACAACAAACACACATAAACAAAACATTTGTAAGTTATGGTATTAGTTATTGTTTTAGGACGCACTCAAGGGCTGCGTTTACATTGAAACGCCCGACAAGGTAACTTACCGGATAAATGACGTCATGGACAAGTCGTCGGACGGTCGTTTAACTGAACGCTTCTTAATAGAGGAGTTCAGTCTAAGGTCAGTGTGGCCAACAAAAAGTGGTTATTCTGACAAGAATGACAGTTAATGTCTACCCATAGAAACATAAGATTTTTGCATGTTTTTTATCATTGTGAACATCTATATTGCTTCATTAAAATAATGAATACACCCCCGAAGCGTAAATATTGGAATTTAAAATGACTTTTTAGCTGAATACACAGCACATCGGTGGCCAAAAATTCCAGGAACTCTTGCCATGTCACCATTTCATTTCTGTTATCTGTCACTAGTTATGTCAGATGTCAGTGGAAAAGTAATTAGAAGAATAGTGATACAACTAACTAGAAATGCTACTAAAATCTAATCGAAAATGGACATACACAATTAAACAAATATCAACTAAATTAAATATAACTGACATTTGACATAACCAGTGACAGAATAACATATATTAAATGGTAACATGGCAAGAGTTCCTGGAATTTTTGGCCACCGATATGCTGTGTATTCAGCTAAAAAGTCATTTTAAATTCCAAGATTTATGCTTCGGGGGTGTATTCATTATTTTAATAAAGCAATGTAGATGTTCGCATTGATAAAAAACATGCAAAAATCTTTTGTTTTAAGGGGTAGACATTAACTGTCATTCTTGTCAGAAAAACCACTTTTTGTTGGCCACACTGACCTTGGACTGAACTCCTCTATTCTTTGTTGATGTTGACATAACCCCACTTTTTCATATAGTACGTACCGACGTAGGTACTGTAGGTAGTTAGGAATTAGGGATTGATTATTATTAACTTACTATTTAGGGCTCGTTGAAAGTCTTAATCATTCAAACTAATTCTATACTCGGTACCTACTATTTTCAACGTCTTCCAATTTCAATTTGGGCATATTTACTTAATATTTAGATCAAATTATTGGAAAATATATAAATTCGGAATAATTTTACCATCGAATTAATTTCACTTAATGTTGTAAGTTGTTATTTATAAACAGCTGATTGGCAACTGGAAAACGTGTTTTTCAAGATTGCGGCTGAAGTGAAGCCCCTCCCATGACGCCAACTTGGATTTACAATCAGGGGACACCCCTGAACATATTCAAAAAAGAAAATACCTGTTGCCGTACATTTTTTACTTCGGTTATGGAAACAAATTAAATGTGGCAGATGTGACACTAATTCTGATAATAATGAGAATGACAATATAAAATATAAATGATGGAAAAAATACAAAGGCAGTGGGAGCTGATGCATTGTGTGGCTTAAGCACGGAACATAAATTGTTATCATGTTCCGTGGCTTAAATGTGAATGAATTGTATGCAAACATAACCTGTACTTAATTTAATATTAAATTAAAAGTTTGCCAAAGATAATTATGGGTATTTTAACCGATGATGAGGATTTTTTGGAACTTATTGGAATCGTACAGCACCCGAGAAGACCTCGGGTGTATAGAGAGCGTATGAATCACTTTGAATGTTGGAGAGATCATAAGTTTATTCAAAGATTTCGTCTTTCTAAAGAAACCGTTCGCTTTGTAACAGATTGTATATCAGAGGAAATTTCTTGTAAAACTAATAGGTAGCAAATATGACATTAGTTAGGTTATTGGACAAACATATTTTGACCAATTTACTTCATACGCATGCGTCAGTTCGAAAGAAGTTCTACCAACACTTGCAAATATAGGTTCAGTAGAGCTGCTACTGAACCATGTTTGTACAACAGGCTTAGGGTTGAGCTAAGCTTATATTTTAAGCCCAGCTCAGTTGAGTTCAATTTTGAGCTTCAAATGTACAACCGGGCCTAAGTAGCACAGGTGGCCCTTAGCTACTATAATATTTTGTAATATATAAATGTAAATATCTTCTGTAAGTTCCTTGTTGCATTACTTATTCTTTTTTCTTATTCTTTTGGGAATCAAACCAGAATAACGTTTTTTATTTTTTATTTCGACGTTTCGGTAGCGTTCCAGCTACCGTTGTCAAGATTAAGTAGTAATAAAATTGATAAAAAAATTTTTGGTCCCTATCTGACACAACGAAAAAATATGACAACTAGACAATCAATAATATTTTGAAGTTTAAGACTACAAAACTTTGTTGTCAAATTTTATTAAGGTCCATTCATAGTAGATCACACCATTTTATGACATTCTAACGATATGATAGTTTACTATAAATGGAATCCAGTGAAGTGCACGTTCCAGGAACGGTTTTTATTGGGATAGCGCTTTTTTCCGCTTATTTTGGAAATGTTGTTAATAAAACGCGTTTGTTGTTACTTTTTTGTGTACCTATGATTATTTTTGTTTTCAAAACATGTATAACTCAGTTTGGTTATTTTGTGTATTGAAGTGTGTATCGATTAACAACTATTCCAATGATAAATCATAAGAAAACCTGGATAAAAACTTATGTGATCTACTATGAATGGACCTTAATAAAATTGGACAATAAAGTTTTGTAGTCTTAAACTTCAATATTATTGATTGTCTAGTTGTAATATTTTTTCGTTGTGTCAGATAGGGACCAAAAATTTTTTCATCAATTTTATTACTACCACAAAACAGTCTAACCTATAGAAGTGAAAGTTCATAGGATGACCTTGAATACAAAAATGAGGTTTCAAACCCATCCACCTGAAGCGCTAGTTGCAATTCAGTTGTCGGAGCAGGCCTGGCAGCTAAGGCCTTTAGCACGAAAAGAAGAAATATTTTAAAATTCATCAAAGCTGTCATATAGTTGTTGTCACCGTTGTCTTTTATAGATTGTTCCCTTTTGCCATTTGCTGCTGTTATTTGTGTTTTAATTAGGTACTGTAAGTCTTATCAAGTGTGATAATTCATAATATTTATAATGGTTGGTGTGAAGTGTTGCGTTCCTGGGTGTACAGACATTACATCAAAATGACATAGGTTTCCCAAACATGACCCTTTGTTGTTGAATGAATGGGTTGCCTTTATTCGCAATCCAAAAATAAAGGAATTAAGCGCTGAACAGATTTATAAATCCTACAAAGTTTGCAACAGATATTTTGAACCACAATATATTATTGGGACAAAAAGGGGCCTTACTCGCGAAGCTGTTCCTACAATCCTTTCAGGATTGATCAAAAAGTGATAGGAAATATGTAATATTATCACTCTCAGGTATTATTTAGCGCGTGGTAAAATGTAAATTGCATTTAGGAATTCCTAAATTCGTTTTAGGTATTACCTGACTTTAGGAAATGGTCAGTGAAATCCGGAATTGGTCATTCAAAAACAAACTTCCATTAAAAAAAGCGTTATGAAATAGTTCTGAACCCATCCACTGCGATCGCTGAAATTCTTCTTCCCTTAGTCTGTTTTTCGCCCTCAGCTGCCTTGCCTATTTCGACAACTCCATTGCAACTAGCGCTTCAGGTGGATGGGTTTGAAACCTCATTTTTTCATTCTAGGTAATCCTATTGGACTTTCACTTCTATAGGTTAGACTGTTTTGTGATTACTACTTAATCTTGACAACGGTAAACGCTACCGAAACGTCGAAATAAAAAATAAAAAACATTATTGTGGTTTGATTCCCAAAAGAATAAGAAAAAAGAATAAATATAAATATTTCCTAATTTTTACTGCTTTCAAAAGTGCATTTGAAATTATCAGTCTGTTTACTTTATTGAAATTTCAGTTGGTTTCCTGGTTTCTTGTCAAAAGGATTCAAAAGAGATCTAGATGAAAATGATATGTATGCTACTAGATCCTCCCAAAAATCAGATTATCTAGGAGAACGCCTTGAGGCTGCATGGAACAAGGAATTGTTGAAGAAAAAACCATCATTATTACGTGCTATGTTTACAGTGTTCAAGCTGGAATTATTGTGCTATGCCTTCTTTAATGCTTTCACGGAATTTATTAAGTAAGTTAACAGTGTGCTATTAATTTGTTCGGATTGTTTTGATGAATTTTTATTTCAAATATTCAAGTAATGTTTCTGAATAAAATCTAATATTGGTTCTTGTCGACTTCGCGACCCTCGGAAGTTTATGTTAATTTTAGATTTGTTTGAAAGCTTACCTTAAATAAAGCAGATTAGAACAAACATTTCGCTAGATCATCCAATAATTACTTCAAAAATCACGATTTTAGTTCAAAAAATTGTACTTATTCAACACTAATTCATGCTATTTTACGATAAATATTTTCACTTTAAACAGTAAAGGTTATTATCTTGAACTCAATGTCTGTTTCACACAAAAAACCGGAAGAAAATACTTAAATTTTGCCAATTTTTAGAAATATTCGTAAGCATAAATATTTTCGTTTGACACTTAAGCTTATAAAATTACACACTAAAATCTTATGTCAGAGCTTATGTCTAGATATCCTAAGTTCACAAATTAGGATCAGGTGACACTTCCTAACGGCGTTGTCAAATGGTCTTAATTTTCTTTCAGCTGAATACATACATGGTTACGGGTGAAAAGCTGCATCAAGGTACCTTTTTTGTTAGCTAATCTATAAAAGTCTGAATCCTCTATTCCAACAACAACCGCTAACACATTTCGAGGATCTGTACCACCACGGTCGACATCAGGGACTTGAATTCTTACGGTATCATCAATTTGGGCAGGAGGAAACTTTTTTTTGAGGTTCGCAACATTTTTGTTGCTTGAAGTAGAATATTCTCTTTTGCCGTTACTCTTTTTAAAGAAATTAGCTCGTGTTGTTCAGTCAGTGCTTGAGTTGAAGATGTGCTAAGTGGCGGATCAGTCAGTGCTTGAGATGAAGACGTGCCAGGTTGCGGATCAGCTCCAATGGTATTTTCATTATCCATGTCAGTTTCAACATGAGCTTCTAGCTGTTCTTCGGTCTCAATGTTTGAAATTTGTCCGCGAGGGTGTGATGACGATGTTATACCCCATTTTGGTTTAACGCCAAACAGGACTTCATAAGGACTTTGGCGTATTCCTTCGTGATAAGTTGTGTTTTTGGCGAATTGAACAAACGGCAAACCTTCTGACCACTTGCTTAAATCATTGTCCTGCATCCAAGCAGTTAACATATTTTATATGTCCTGATTGGCTCTTTCAACTGAGCCTTGTGTTTGACTGTGACGAGGCTTTCCGTGCACTATTTTAACATATTTCCACATAGCGCATAGTTCAGATTTGACTCGATTACTGAACTCTCTGCCATTATCCGAATGCAATATAGCGGGAGCACCAAATGTTTCTTCTTCCGATCTCTTGCTTTTTAAATGTCGTAACTGGACAAATTTGGTTAAATGATCTTGATATACCATTATAAACTGTGATTGCAAGTCTATCAAGTCGACTTGACATCTAGAGTTCAATTCGGAACTGAGCAATGGTTTCACAACAATACCTTTTTTAGGCGCACTATGTTTCATTTGACATTATTTATACACATTTAAATACAACATTACAACTTCATAAGTAATATTTTTGTATCTAACTTGCAATTCTTTAAGCATTCGTGTTCTTCCTTCACGGCCTGTTCTTATGTGAGTTTCAGAAAGTATTGTAAACAACTCATCATTAGTGACATAATACTGGATATTTGATTCTCCTGCTTTTAATGGCACAATTAACTTTTCTTCATCACTAACTTTTAAAATGTCAAAACGTTTTAAACGTCTGTAGTCCAAAGGTGTACTACACTTAGTACTTTTAGCAGAAATTACTTCAGAAACGATTTTAGAGTACTTTTCTTGTGAAAAATAAAAACAATTGTCTTCTCGTTTACTTCCAATTAAGGCATGTAAAGGTGAGATTATACAGCAAATAAAATAAAATAAGGAATAAAATAAATTAAAATAATAAAGATGAACATAAGCATCTCTATGAAAGCGTTTATACAAAAAATAAGATAAAATAGTAAATAAGAATTAGTACAAAAGATGGCCAACTTTTATCTTTTTGTTTTATTTTATTTTAATTTGTTTGGAAACCGATAATGCGCATGACCCAGATATTTCTGTTCTAAATGTTCTGAGGTTCCAATTATTCTTCATGTAACCTAACGATGTACTTGATCATGAGACTACGACATTTTTGATATTTAAAATAGCTCAAACGAAAAACTTTTACATACACAACATTCTCACCCCTCATTGAGCCAAAACAAAAAGTGGAATTCACTAAGCTTGCACAAAACACAAACAAAGTCATTGTCAAAAAAGCTGCAATTTGATTGGCTTATTTTATTTTATTCATCTCTATAATCAATGTTTTTTTGTCCTTATTTCTTAACTTATTTTAATTAGTTCCTTATTTTATTTTATTTGCTGTATAATCTCACCTTAACTTTTCAAAAAACTTATCACTATTCACATTGAATACAAATTATAATTTCTAATAAGAAAATTGAATTAGGTTAGGGAGCGCTGTCAAACGTTGCGTTAGACTGACGAAGACAAAGCTAACTGAAACAAGGGGCTGGAACCGTCTAAAATCTAGTCGCGACCTGCAGTGTCCGAGATTCACCGGACCTCATTTGTGTTTGTCGACATATACCGGTGAAAGTACGAATGTATAATAGAATTAAGAAATGTTCGGACTTTCACCAAGGCATTTGATATTTGTCGACATCCAACGGCGAATGTTGACATTCACTACTTTCGGTCTTTCACGGTAGGTAACATATATATTATACAGTGTGGAAACCACTTATGGAATAAAATTCTTTATGTCATTATTTTAGAAAATTATAAAAAATGCCGAGACACGTCAACTTTTGAATTGAGTTGTGCGTTATGTAAACATAAATGTAAATGTACAGGGTGATTCACGCAAGTATGCCATAGTCGGTGTGTTTTTTTAATGAAACATTCTGTATATTTGCATATTTTTGAAATCCTCTTAATGAACCGATTCCAACAAACTAAATAATGTATGGTCAACTATATATTATACAGGGTGAAATTTTTATTTTTACAGTTATTAAACACATACATAAAATACCTGATGTATTTGATTTTAATACATTAAAATAAATGCTCAAAATGTTCTCCACCTAGTTGTTGGCAATAGCACAGTCTACTATAGAACTCCTCCTCAACTATGTTTTAAGTTTGAGGTAGAATATTCCGTATTTCTGTAGTTATCATGTCTTTGAGGTCTACAATGCTAGTTGGTTGTGTTGCATATACTTTGTTCTTGAGATAACCCCACAGAAAAAAACCTAACGGCGTAAGGTCTGGCGATCTAGCTGGCCACTCAATAGTACCTCTTCGTCCAATCCATTTATTGGGGAAGATTTCATCTAAATAAGTTCTTACCATGAAAAAGCATAATGGGGGTGTTGCCCCGTCTTGATGGAACCAAACATTTTCATTCGGTAAGCTAGGATCTATTCCTTTGGGATATAAGTTTGTCAACGCAGGAATAACTTCATTTCCAAGCATATTTAAATATTTTTCAGATGTCAAATTTCCATCTATAAATATAGGACCAATAATATGGTCGCCTATGATACCGGCCCAAACGTTCACCTTTTGAGGGTACTGAGTATGTGTCTCACGCATCCAATTAGGATTCTCTGCTGACCAATATCCACAGTTCTGTCGGCTTACATCTCCATTCAATGTAAATGTTGATTCGTCAGAAAAAAAGAAGCTATCTCATTTCTGTTCAGCTTATTCATCAATCTTTCGCAGAAATCCATTCTACGATCTGGATCGTCTTCTGTTTACTCCCGTACAAAAGTTAATTTGTAGGGATGAAGTTTTTCTTTATGAAGACATCTTAGAACAGTTGTATGACTAACATTATTTTCACGGGCAATTTGACGTGTACTTGAAGTTGGATTCTCTTCGACACTTAACAAAATATCCACTTTCACATCATCTTCAACGAAGTGTGGTTTTCTTTTCAATGGTTTGACATGTCCAAGCTCTCTGAATTGTGCATGAATTTTAGACACAGTACTTTGTGAAATATTAGGCAATTCGGGATACCTGTGATTAATTAAGTTTGCCACTTCAACTTGACTTCTGCAGTTATCCCCGTACCCGATCATCATTAAAATCTCAATCCGGTGAGTCTCAGTTAAATATTTCATTGTTATGTCGACAAGGAAAGAGTGTTTGACAAATATTTCACTTTTTCAGTATAAACTGTCAACACATCAACAACTGACAGAATAGAAAACAATCCACATTATTTACCGATTTTGTCTCATTATTGGCGTTTTTAGGCAATTTTTAGGTACTTATGATAAAATTCATGGGTGTAGCAGGTTTTGTTTAATATACAAATACATCTAATAATTAGTTAGTTTAGATTTTTGATAAATCCATATTTAGCTAATTTAAAAAAGTACCAATATTTCAAGTATAATAAATTATTAATTTTAAAATTTCACCCTGTATAATTTATAATTGACCATACGTCATTATTTAGTTTGTTGGAATCGATTCTGTAAGAGGATTTCAAAAATATGCAAATATACAGGGTGTTTCATTAAAAAAAACAGCACTGACTATGGCATACTTGCGTGAATCACCCTGTACATTTAAATTAATGCTTACATAACGCGAAACTCAATTCAAAAGTTGACGTGTCTCGGCATTTTTTATAATTTTCTAAAATAATGACAAAGAATTTTATTCCATAAGTGGTTTCCACACTGTATAAGCTCATATGTGTTGTGTAGAGACTCCTACAAAAGTAATATTTTCATGCATTGAGAACTGCTAATTTTTGGTAGGTACTTACATTCTTATGTCATATAAAAAGTCGATATTTATTTTGTTCAAATGAAGTAAGTGATCAAGCAGTAATTCTTAATTTTTTTTTTTCAGAATGGCCCAACCAATGCTTATATCAAGATTAATAAGTTATTATCAACCAGGATATACAATAATCGATAAAACAGAAATATATATTAATGCATTTTTAATCGTCCTAGTGGCTTTAATCCAAGTAACTTCAATCCACAACTACCAAATTAACGTAATGGCGTTAGGGATGAAAATTCGAATAGCGGCTTGTTCATTAATATACAGAAAAGCATTGAAACTGAGCAAAACGGCGTTGATTGATACTACGATCGGACAAATGGTAAACTTATTGTCGAACGATGTTGGAAGATTCGATTTTTCAGCTCAACACATTCATAATATGTGGTTAGCACCCTGCGAAACAATCATAGTTATGATCCTATTATATTTTTATGTTGGAATCACGGGATTGATTGGTTGCGCCTTTCTATTGAGTTTTGTACCTTTCCAAAGTAAGTTATAATTGAGATTTTTAATTATTGTTCTATGCCGGGTCCATACTTTGTAAAAAAACGTGTTTTATAGTATAGTTTTATAACTTGTTGCGAGATGATCAACGCGAATTAATTATTTAAAATGATTTTGAACCTTTTACCATTTTGCGTTTTGCAAATTCCACACAAAAAATTAGCGAGGCGAGAACGTTTAAAATATGCTACGACAAAACACTTGATGGAGGAGTTCAATTAAAGGTCAGTATGATCAACAAAAAGTGGTTTTTATGACAAGAATGACAGTTAATGTCTACCATTCAAATCATAAGATTTTTTTCATCAGTGCAAACATCTGCATTGTTTTATTGAAACAATGTATATGTTGCGGTAAAAGTGAATATTGCGGCAATGTACCGGGTGTCCCAATAAGAATGGCTCTCGGCCATATCTCGGGAAACCTTTATAGTACAGCTTCGGGAAAAAAAAATTTATAACAAAAGTGACCTCCAGAAAAATCTGGAAATTATTTACAGAGTTGTAGGTCCACCGATAGAAAGCGAATTTGCAAAATTTTTCAAAATTTACCCAATTAAGGATCATATTAAATATTATAATCAGATTCCTCAACAATTTCTGCATATTTTTAAATTGACAAGTTCAAGTCTATCTCTTCAAATAAGGGGTGGGGGAGAGTGGGAACCTTGTTACGAAAAAACGCCTGTAATTCCGGTTCTGCTAGACCGATTTTGATAAACTTGATGTTGTTTGGAAGAGCTTTTATTGAACATCAAAAATTTGTAAATATAAAGCAGTCTGATCAATAACATAAATGCTAGAGGGTGCTGTTTTATTTTTTTTTAAATATTGTGTTTTCTCGTAACAATTTCAAATGGAAGCATACAAATTCAAGAAGGTCTTTGAAAAGTAGTCTAAATTACTAATAAAACACTGCAAACCGCAAGGCGATATCTCTTTTCTATCCTGAGATATCGTAAGAAACAGGTGAATGGCGGGTTTTGTTCTTCCAACGTCTAGAAGGCTGGTTCGCGTTAACAGAAGTTATTAAATTTACCCTGAATGAAATGATCTTACATTGGTCTGCAGTCATTTAAACTGTTATCATTCTAATGTTACGGTTTCCACTAGATTACCTAAATGTAATGCTGTCGCTACTAGCAATGAGAACAAATTTTAATAAAATGTGATAAATCGAACAATTGAAACCTTTAATAAATAACTGGGTACGTAATTAGTACCGCCCTAGATGTTCGGAATGTCGTCTATCATATTCAATGCATGAAATCAAACGCTGACGGGTAGAGAAAACAGCAGCTTCAATGTCTTGTATCATATGTGAGAGCCAGTTGCAAAAATCCAACCTGGTATCGAAATCTTGAACATTCAAACTTTGGTGTAGGACCAAGTAATATGGGTACAATATAAAATGGTATAATCATATCAATAAGAGACATTGAAGGCCTTCGTTGTTAGTAAACGAAAAATTACTTTACATGCATTAACTCTCGTAATGTTATTACGACATTTTTTCGCCAGGCCTCTCATTATTTTTATTATTGCTACATCACTTTACTTCGCCTCACTTAGGTTATTATCATGTTGTTAGTTAAAAATATATCCACACAGCATAAGATAATTTCATTAAATAATTTGGTGTTTTATTGAAACTGGACATAAAATGACGGCGAATACATTAGTTATGTTTTCACAAGTTAACTTTGATTTGATGATATTTTCGGTATGATAAGAATAAGAAACATATAAGTAGTTATCACTGGACAAACGAAAAACATCAGTTATCATTAAACCGGGTTTGTGTGTTTGATACAGCGCGACCTAAATCGTAATTCATATTTTAAACTGTATTTGTTGTTGCTGGGCAAATATCGGTTTTTATTGATATTTTATTTTGATTTACTAACACATAGCTTGACAACAAATGAAACATTCTTATATAATTGAAAAAATGTATCACAACTTACTTCACCAGCCTTCTAGACGTTGGAAGATCAATTCCCGCCATTTACCTGTTTTTTACGATATCTCAGGATAGGAAAGAGATATCGTCTTGCGGTTTGCAGTGTTTTGATACTAATTTAGTCTACTTTCCAAAGACTTACGTCAATTTGTATGTTTCCATTTAAAATTGTAACGAGAAAACACAATATACAAAAAAATAAAACACCGCCATCTAGCATCCATGTTATACATCAGATTGCTTCATATGTACAAATTTTCGATTGTTCAATAAAAGCTCTTTCGAACAACGTCAAGTTTATTAAAATCGATCCAGCAGAACCGGAATTACAGGCGTTTTTTCGTAACAAAGTTCCCACTCTTCCCCACCCCTCATTTGAAGATATAGACTTGAACTTATATTAAAAATATGCAGAATTTGTCGAGGAATCTGATTATAATATTTAATATGCTCCCTAATTTAGTGAATTTCGAAATATTTTACATTTTTAAATTTTTACTGTCAAATACGCCCTCTATAGGTAGACCTACAACTCTGTGTAAATACTTTCCAGGTTTTTCTCGAGGTCACTTTTGTTGTAAATTTTTTTTCCCGAAGCTGTACTATAAAAGGTTCCCGAGATATGACCGAGAGCCATTCTTATTGGGACACCCGGTACACATTTTCCGGTAAATGTGCACATTTGCCTCCTCGTTTGGGTAATGTGCACTCAACTAACATTGAATTTACAATGACCCTGTCGTTTTGGTGAATGTGAGTGAAAAGGGGAAGGAAATATGATCATTACATTCTCCCTTCCCCTTAAAAGATATCCAATACTTTGTAATGAACATTAATATATTCAAAAAGGTAGAGGGAATATAATCATTGGATTTACCCTTCCCCTTAAGATATCCAATACTTTGTAATGAATATAAAGTTATTCAAGAAGGGGAATTACCCTTCCCCTTGACGCGTCCAAACAAGGCCGTGAAAAAGTCGGTATAGATACCATGTATTCCTTACCGTGTCACCAGTCACTTGGCGTTTTCAAGACGTTCAAACTGCCGCGTTTAAACAGTCCGCACATAATGGTCCTCTTACATATTGTAGGTCAGGAGGCACCCAGGCTGCCGTATTGAGTGGCACGCTAGCTTTTTAACGGCTTGTACAGCTGGCAAAAAAACGGCGTGGTTACGGCGTATAAACTGCCGTGTTCAATATTTTTGTTGAGTACGAACGAGCTGCAAGTCACATGGAATGATAGCTACGGGTTTTCCCATTGCGATGAACTTTGAATCATCGGGAAATGTCATTTTTTTGCCGAGTTATGGAACAATTCGTCCGCCCGCTTACAAGTTAATGCATAGACAGCAGAATTCCCATAGGCAGAGCAGCTGCTGAAAGTAGGAGACTTTTAGGTCTTATTATCTCGATAACTATTTAATTTTCGAAAAAAATGATAGGGACCATTTCTGTATATAATAAGACGATCTTCATTTATTAATCGAAGACAAATTCTCTAATTCGCATGTTGAGCCAGATATTAGCGAGAAACCCGTTTTCCAGGGTTTAGGGGGCCATTTTCATAAACTCAAGCGTGTTAAGTTTTTTCTCGTTTAAACACCTATGGTGACCTACAAATTCAGACCATAGTGAAGTCTTCAGGGACTTCTCGAGAGCTTTGTCCCTTCATTTACTGGACTATTCATAGTTATGGGCGAATTAAATGTGTCAGAATTCAAGTAATCACCCTTGTATTTATAAGAGTTGAAATAAAATAAAAAATAAATTAATCGATGGGGGCTAACATCCCTGTTTTCAATTCTAATGTTGTACCAGCTATAGCTACGACCCTGATGTTACAAAATTGAACTCTTTCCTTATCGGCATAAGTGTGAGCTTCCAAGGACTTTTACATTAAAATTATCTATTTAATTTTTTAGTGTATATGGCTAAGTTAACATCTCAATACAGATTAAAAACTGCTGTACGAACAGACGAAAGAGTAAGATTGATGAATGAAATTATAAGTGGAATTCAAGTTATAAAGATGTACACTTGGGAGAAACCTTTCGCCAAACTGGTAGAATTCGTGAGAAAGTAAGTTCAATTATTAGCTTTTAATATTACAAAAATACTTAAATGTGAATTATAGCAGAATTTGTTTTCCCTCCCCTGAATGACTATTTTATGGGTTTCATTCTTAACTTCTCGATTGATTTTAGAGCACACTGAAATCTATAATATTAGAATGAGTCGAAGAGTTCCGGAGGCTGTCTACATCTCTAGATATGCTTGAGACAAAAATTCAACATGGAATCATCGTAGAACGAATGGAAGTGTGAAACAAGTAATAGGTTTCGGTAAAATCATTAATAAATATTAAGGTTATGAACCATTAAATTTCAACATAGTTGTAATTTTGACATAATCAAATTATTTTTAGTTTTTTTTCTTTTATTTTTTGGGAATGAAAACCACAATAATGTTTTTTTATTTTTATTTTTCGGTCCCTATCTGACACAACGAAAAAATATGACAACTAGACAATCAATAATATTTTGAAGTTTAAGACTGCAAAACTTTGTTGTCAAATTTTATCAAGGTCCATTCATAGTAGATCACACCTCTGGTAAAATGTGAAATAAAATATTTTATTTTATGACATTCTAACGATATAATAGTCTACTAGAAATGGAGTCCAGTGAACTGCACGTTCCAGGAACGGTTTTTATTGGGATAGCGCTTTTTTTTAGCTTATTTTGGAAATGTTGTTAATAAAACGCGTTTGTTGTTCCTGTTTTGTGTACCTATGATCATTTTTGTCTTCAAAACATGTATAACTCAGTTTGGTGATTTTGTGTATTGAAGTGTGTATCGATTAACAACTATTCCAATGATAAATCATAAGAAAACCTGGATAAAAACTTATAATGCTATCCTGATAACGCAGGTAATTGATTATTGGATATTTCTCTTTCTAACATTGGTAACCAAATTTGACTACATTCGGCTGAAATACTAGCTACACATTTATCTGCATTTCGTTGTATTAAAGCACTTTCTTTGATTTTTCGTCTTTTATTATCGGGCTCTTTCAATATTATTTTTGTCGAATCCCATTGAATTTTATGCCCCTCTTCCCAAGCATGTCTACAAATACCTGACTTAAAGAACTCCCTATCTTTGATATATTTTTTATGTTCACTTATTCGGACTTTCAATAGCATCATCAAGTTTTTATCCAGATTTTCTTATGATTTATCATTGGAATAGTTGTTAATCGATACACACTTCAATACACAAAATCATCAAACTGAGTCATACATATTTTGAAAACAAAAATAATCATACACAAAAAAGTAACAACAAACGCGTTTTATCAACAACATTTCCAAAATAAGCGAAAAAAGCGCTATCCCAATAAAAACCGTTCCTGGAACGTGCACTTCACTGGATTCCATTTCTAGTAGACTATCATATCTTTGGAATGTCATAAAATGAAATATCTATTTCACATTTTACCAGAGATGTGATCTACTATGAATGGACCTTAATAAAATTTGACAACAAAGTTTTGTAGTCTTAAACTTTAAAAAAATTTATTGATTGTCTAGTTGTCATATTTTTTTCGTTGTGTCAGATAGGGACCAAAAATTATTTTATCATTATTTAATCTTGACAAAGGTTGCTGGAACGCTACCGAAACGTCGAATTAAACAAATAAAAAAACAATATTGTGGTTTTCATTCCAAAAAAATAAGAGAAAAAATAATAAATAATGCCACAAGGAACTTACAGAAGTTATTTTTAGTGGTTCCTAACTCTTTGTTTCAATGAAATTCGTCATTTGGTATACCTAATACTTATAAGGCATCGTTGATAATATATCCTGGAAACCGGTGAAGGTTCCCATACAAATATTCCTTTCTTTGATTGCCAATACATATTGAGTTTTTATTGTTTGATTGAATTCCAACAAGTCGATATTTTCACTCACAGTAGGTATTGTGCAAATTAATGTGAACATTGGTAATATCTATTTCATTTCAACTCTGACAGATGTTTCTTGACATGTCATAACCAATTATTCAGCAATAATTATTTTTAGTCCGAGAAAGTTGGTATATATATATATATAAAATTTTTCCTATTAGGGTACAAGCATAAATTTTGCTATTCGTGGGAATTGACGCTTTATCAGGTCCTAACACCTTGCATGCCTATTTTTCAAAAAAAAATATAAACTTTACTTTTAAAACGACTTTAAAAATCATAAAATTCAAAAGTCCGCCAAAACGCGCTTTACGTCATAAAGATGGCTGCCCCATGGTGTGACGTCATTTGTTTACGTTCTTATTCGTGTATCACGCTCTGAGTTCTTGTGACCTAATTTGTTTCTGAAAGCTTTAAAAATGGATAAAGCCGAAAAAAAAACTGTATTCCAAGTATTGCATTGTTCCAGTGTGTAAATCAACGTATTAAAACTCCAGACAAAATATTTGTTACTTTACCTGGTGGCGCAAGCAAAAATACACTGAAGAGCATTTATATGCATTACTTTTGTTTGTGGAGACCATTTTAATGTAGGTACCTACTTTTATGCTGGTAATTTTTATCCTTAAATAGTTTGAGGTTATGTACTTATATGTCAAGGAATCAACCATAAAAAATCATTTTCTTACGACCACACATCGAAATATGGTTGGTATATATTAAATAAATAAAACATAGTTTAAATTGTACTAATGATAATGCTTTAACTCCTCTTATTTCCTCTGCATTAAAGCAGCTGTTTGACTCCATAAATTCAAGCAGCATAAATGAGTCTACTTTGGGCAAGTTATCAGTTTGTGCTTTTACAAAACCTCCGCTAGCCATATCTTTACTCACAAAATACGAAAGAATCGTCACTGAACACTGAACTAGTAAATAAAATATATTCTTCCAAAAGTTTCAAAATATGCTCGGAAATATCGAATATTTATGTCTACTTTTCACTTTACGTTGACTTTTAGATATAAAAAAAGCTCACGCAAACACGAAATGGTCTCAAAAAAACATATAAATGATATTTTTACGCCGATGAAGCAATTAATAGTTGATTAAAATACCATATAAACACACAAATACACATAACCCAATGCAATACCGGCCATATTGACATAAGTAAACACAAGAGATATGACATCACACGTATCATCGGTAGCGTTCGGAAATCCTCGGGTTGTGGTCGGAAAGTGCATTGAAATTTGAATTTTATTTTTGAATTTGGGAGTATTTTCCAAAAACTGGTTTATTTCCTATTATTAGTAATTTTTGATAACATATTTACTATTATAAATTAATATCCAAGCAAAATATGAAATATGCGTGTACTCTATTGTAAACATTTTTTTAAATTCTCGAATAAATGTCGCTGGAGCTTGCAAGCGCAACGTAGAGCACTCGAAATTGGAGCCTTTTACGCTGATGGCTCTTTTAGTTCTGCTCGCACAAACAAAATATGGTCATTAGAATTGCAGGAAATCTTATGCCCTACAACGTGATAAAAGTAGGTTTCAAAAAAAATTTAAACAACTGGAAACTTCGTTTATTTAAGTGGCAAGTATAATCGAAATAAGGAAATACAGGGTAGTCCATAAGTAATTGTACATAGGAGTACAGTACAATCTTCACTTCAAAATATTGCGATTTAAATCAACTAGCTTCGATAAAATGTTGATATCAAGAGAGATACAGGGTGTTGAACATGAAATTTTAATTTTCGTTTTTTACAATAACTTCAACGCTTTTGGACGTATATGCACAAAAATTTGAGGCTGGGGGTTTTTTGATATTAGAAATCCTAATTTTGTATCTATTTCGGTGTATTTTGAAGAGGGCGCCACATAGACAACGTATGCGGCATGAATGTACGAAAAACTTTTTTGCTTTCTACATTAGCGCTATTTTTGTGAAAAATAATTAAAGCCACATCATTACAACGAACATAAGGTATACTTGTTAGTATCCCCAAATCTTAACGGTTAACATTTTATTGATTAACTACATGATTATTATTCAATGAAATTACTTTCAAAAAATGTAGTTGTGTGTACGATATTTATTATTTTCAAATATTAAAAGTACCATACATATTTTTCATGCTAACTGCTACTATACCCTATTACTGTTCATCTTAATACTAAACAAAAATAATGATCGACCACACTACATTTTTCGAACGTAATTTTATTGAATAATAATCATGTAATTGATCACTAAAATGTGATTATCTCTGAAACCGTTGAGATTTGGGGATACTAACAAGTATACCTTTTTGTTGTTGTAATATGGCTTTGTATATAATAATTTTTCACAAAAGTAGCGCTAATGTGAAAGGCAAAAAAGTTTTGCGTACATTTATGACGCCTACGTGGCCTATGTGGCGCCCTATACAGAATACATCGAAATAGATACAAAATTATGATTTCTTATATCAAAAAACTCCCAACCCCAAATTTTTGTGCATATACGTCAATAAGCGTTGAAGTTATTGTGAAAAACGAAAATTGAAATGTAATGTTCAACATCCTGTAATAATAAAATTTGTAGGTATTTATAAACTATGGTAAATTGTAATTTTTCCTTCCAATGAATAACATTGTGCTTGTTCACATTAATATGCATTATACTGTACTTTTTATTGCCCATCGTATCGAATCTTTTTTATAGATAGTTTATTCCATATTTTTATGTACACTCTAGGGTGCTTTTTGAGTTTTTGGAACTTTAGTTTTTTACGTCAGGTTATGTTTGAGTGACCAGGGGTCGCGACACAAAAGGTCTGACCGTTACGTTACGTTATATTACGTTGCTTCGTTATGTGCCTTGCTTGCTTGCGTGTGCTCTCTCCTGAGCCTCTCTCTCGTTTACGAAGCAGCGACTCCTATGCTTCTGCCGGGAATCGAACCCGGGCCGCCTGCGTGGAAGGCGAGCATTCTACCACTGAACCACCGATGCTATATTAAAATTCTATGCAGAGCTGGTATTCGCAGTGCTGGTGATCTACTTGAATTTGTTGTTCGGATAAATTTTTACTATTATTTCCATAATTTTTTTTGCGCGATTGATCTTTTTTGTTTATTTACAGCATCGGTTGTCAGGACGGTGGGTTGTGTTTACTGGTTTCTAAGTTTAACACGTCGGTAAGTGATTTACTTACCGTTCATACGTCGAAAAGTAATAAATAACGTAAAAACAATTTCACCAAAATGCAAAATATATTTCAAACTGATCGAGAAGTATAAATCAGTCACTTTTGACATTTTGTTCATTTCGAAGAAAATTAAAATTATTTTATTCGGAATTTATTTCAATACGATCGCGCAAAAAATGGATATAAATTATGGATATAATAGTAAAAATTTATCCAAACAAATTCAAGTAGATCTCCAGCACTGCGAATACCAGCTTTGCATATAATTTTAATATAGCATCGGTGGTTCCACGCGGGCAGCCCGGGTTCGATTTCCGGTCGAAGCATATGAATCGCTGCTTCGTAAACGAGAAAGAGACTCAGAAGAGAGCACACGCACGCAAGCAAGGCACATAACGAAGCAACGTAACATAACGTAACGGTGAGATCTTTTGTGTCGCGACCCCCGGTCGCTCAAACATAACCTGACGTAAAGAACTAAAGTTCCAAAAATTTAAACGGCAAACTTGTAGAAACAAAAATGTCCAAGATTGATAATTTCGAACTTTTTAGAAATGAATGTTTTTGAATTTCTTATATCTTGACAAATATCAATCTTACCGACTTATTGAACCTCTTTTGAGGAAAATTAAATTTCCTACAAGTTTTCCGCTTAAATTTTTTTTTATAAATACGGTAATTTTTGAAATAGCTTCGAAATTTTTTTTTAGAAAAGTCTGATTAAGTGACCCGAACCATGTTACAGGTGCTGATTACAGCTACGTCACACTAAGCAATTTTGTAGACTTTCAATCCCAAGTAATTCCCATTAAAATAATCCGATATGGCTGAAATATAGATATTAAAAAAATCATCTGAGTTTACGTGTATTTTGAACGGGAAATATTTTAACGCGTTGGGCGAGTACTTAGGCCCGGTTGTACATTTGAAGCTTAAAATTGAGCTCAACTGAGCTGAGCTTAAAATATCAGCTTAGCTCAACCCTAAGCCTGTTGTACATACATGGTTCAGTAGCAGCTCTACTGAACCTTTTGCAAGTGTTGGTAGAACTTCTTTCGAACTGAAGTAAATTGGTCACAATATCTTTGTCAAATAACCTAACTAATGTTATATTTGCTACCTATATTAGTTTCACAAGAAATTTCCTCTGATATACAATCTGTCACAAAACGAACGGTTTCTTTAGAAAGACGAAATCTTTGAATAAACTTATGATCTCTCCAACATTCAAAGTGATTCATACGCTCTCTATACACCCGAGGTCTTCTCGGGTGTTGTACGATTTCAATAAGTTCCAAAAAATCCTCATAATCGGTAAAAATATCCATGATTAACTTTGAAAAACTTTTAATTTAATATCAAATTAAGTACAGGTTATGTTTGCATACAATTCATTCACATTTAAGCCACGGAACATGATAACAATTTATGTTCCGTGCTTAAGCTTACATTAAACCTGCCCTCTTGGAGGCTTTACTAAGCTTAAGGTTAAATGCAGCTCAACCGTAAGCCAACTTTGTACAACAGCAATCTGACGCTGAACCTGAGTTCACACTTGAGCCTTCACTAAGCTACATTTGTACAACCGACCCTTAGAGTCAATATTGAGAGCTCAAAATTTCTTGGGATTCTTTTTTAGACATTTCCAACAAGATTTTGAGTCAGGAACAAAAATAAAAAAAATTTGTCCCAAAAAGCACCCTAGTATACACTGTATATTAATGTCGCTGTGTGTATGTTTTTTTTGGGTGAGCATTCATTGAAATATGAAAGATCTATTTCAATCACCTTATTCTACTCAACTCTTACGGAAAATCCCGGACTACTTATGTGAATGTTTTCTTTTTCCATTCCACAGAATCTACATTCTATCTTTCCCACTAGATTTGTCTTATACCATAAAATGGTTTCGGTCTCTTATAAGGCGTTTCAGTCCCTCTCTTTGCTAATTCATTTTATTTCAGTGTATTCCTGTGTGTCCTGGAACATCTAGTAGGATGCCGATTAGAATGGGTAAAAAAAACGACTATTTTTTACTTTATACTCTCTAAAATCGGTTGTAAGATACCATTAGGAAATTCTTACCAAATTTTGATAGAAAGCTTATCCCCTTCACAGTTTTTTTCCTCACTAATATCAACGAAAATTCATATCTTTTTCTCAATAATTATTATTGTTCGTTACAAAATATATCTCCTCAAATTCAACGCTTTACAAAAATGGTCACTTGGAATTTTTCTCAAACCTCACCGATTATTAGGATTATTAGTACTGACACATGTGGAATACTGATGTAACTCGCGGATTAATCAATTTGGCGCGGTAATATTTGAGATACTGTGTGGAAACCACTTATGGAATAAAATTCTTTATGTCATTATTTTAGAAAATTATAAAAAATGCCGAGACACGTCAACTTTTTAATTGAGTTGTGCGTTATGTAAACATAAATTTAAATGTACAGGGTGATTCACGCAAGTATGCCATAGTCGGTGTTGTTTTTTTAATGAAACACCCTGTATATTTGCATATTTTTAAAATCCTCTTAATGAACAGATTCCAACAAACTAAATAATGGATGGTCAATTATGAATTATACAGGGTTGAATTTTTATTTTTACAATTATTAAACACATACATAGAATACCTGAGGTATTTGATTATAATACATTGAAATAAATGCTCAAAATGTTCTCCACCTAATTGTTGGCAATAGCACAGTCTCCTATAGAACTCCTCCTTAACTTTTTTTAAAGTTTGAGGTGAAATATTCCGTATTTCTGTAGTTATCCTTTCTTTGAGGTCTACAATGCTAGTTGGTTGTGTTGCATATACTTTGTT
>CAJUYG010002723.1:0-28111 GCA_910591675.1 Galerucella calmariensis
TGAATTTTTATTATGTATTTCATAATTTTAAATCGGCAATTTCTATGATGTTTTTCATAATGAAAATTCCTGTATTGTTATCATGAAAAATATAATTTTAATTCATTAACAGAATAATTAGGAAATAAACATTTTTGAAGGAAGAGATATTTTTTGTTTTGTTTTCAAAACGATGTTATTAAATACCAAAACGGCACGCCAAAATAATTTAAAAAAAAACTTAATTATTCTTGATAACGCTACCTTGAATTAAAAATATGAAAATTATTGTGGTTTAATTTCTTAAAAAATTAACGAAAAAAGATGAATCTATTTCCATTGTGGGTGGCAATCAATAAACCTATAAAAACTCATTAATAGAATTAATAAAAAAAAGGTCAATAACGAAAATACCGCTAAGCGACCTTCGGATATTCAAATTCGGTGTAAATTCTAGTCTCGACACTAGTATACCGTTATTTGGAGAAAGTAATGGAATAATACTTGTTTGATACGCAACATTAGATAACTACGTAATAAAAATATTTTGGTATTCCGAAATTGATTAATCAATTAGTATGTCAGTCATAAAGAGGTGCAATGTTTGATTTTATAACTTTCGGAAGTATGTTTACGCTTGCCTTGTTGTATGGGTACGGATATAAAGAGTCTTTTAACTTTTGAATGACAAGACAAGGTTGAAATAAGCTAACTGATATTAATAAAGTTGCTGCTATTTATTTAAGTTATAAGAAATGTGAACTGGGGTGTAGCGAGTCGTTCTAGGTGTCAGGTTAAAAGAAGTGCCAAAATTTCAAATATAAAATACTATTTCATGGGAAACTAAAATTGAATATAAAGAGATTTCTATTAAAAAATCTCAAAATAGCCTATCAGCAACATTTTATGTAAGTTTGATTCAGTACTTTTTTCTCTTTCTTGCTAAATATCTGATAGGGGTGAGTGGAAAAGCTGACTCAATAAAGCTGTTACTGCAAGCGCCAACCGTGATGGCGAGCCCGCCCCCATGCGCACAAACTCATTTTCAATGTTACCTCCCACTACAGTTCTTGCAAGACTTATAAATGCTACGTACAGAGGCGTATCATTAGTTGTCCCCCAATTCTGTTGACGTTTGGCATTGTCTGTATAATTTTTGTGGTATTGGCACGACACTGACCGGCAAGGGGCTTATTGTACTCAAAAAGTAATTTAGTTGGGAGAGTCTGCGCTAGCAGTATAAGTTTTGTTCCGCTTCATGGAATTCGACAAACTTACTAAATATCATTTGAAAAGGAAATCAATGCCTAATGAAACATTATATCATTTCATTTCAGTGAACCATTTGGTGGGGGAACAATTGTTTTGTTTCCAACTTTTCTTGGGAATTTTTAAATCCGATAATATATTTTATCGCCAACCGTCAGTAAAGCCATCAATAAATCAGATTGATTTCCGGAAGTAAACAAACAGTTTACCTTCCTTCACTTTATCTGCCGCATCTTCTAATAATATAGACAATTCATCTCTTGAGAATGGTAAGTAACGCTCGTAATTTAAAGGTTCATCAAAAACAAAAGGGGCTATAATTTAATCATCGAAAATCAACAACGGTAAGAATTAGCTGATGAGCTCATTAGGAGGATACCGGTCATTCCCTGAAGTATTCTGAGCGATTGTTCCTAAAGCTTTTTTTAAAGGAGCCGTCCTTTCGCCGGCACAACCTCAAACTCCTGGGCTTATTGTGGATCCTTCTAGTGTTCTGACTACAGCCTATTCATTCAATCCGTTCCCTGTATTAGCTCATACAGGTTCTTTGCTGGTTGTTTGTAGAAGTCTTCTGGAGTCATTTGGGGTCTACCATACAGTTTCTGCCTCCTTTGGTCCAGCATCTCACAGTTTCATAGTATGTGCAGAGCTGTTTCGGTGTCCTTTTTGCATCTTATGTATGTAAGGTCTCCGTTGTACAGCCCTATTTTGTTCAGGTGCCGTAAGTAGTACCCGTTATGGTGCGTAGTTTGTTCCTGCTCATTGAGAGCAGTTCTTTCGCTACTTTTTTCTGATAGTTCTTTTATGAATTTCTTCCCATGTGTTTGCCTGGGCGTATTCTTCTAGTGTTTATTGTGTTGTTCTTTTAACCATGACCTAGTTAAGCATCTGGGAATGCCACAGCTGCTTCGGGTCCGTTCATCAAGGTTGACGATACTGTTCTTGCCAGTTCGTCAGCTTTTTCATTGCCAGCAATTCCTTTGTGACCTGGGACCCACTCCAGTGTTACAATGTTCCATGTCACCAGTCTTCTAAGTTCTCCGCCGCATACCCATACCAGCCGAGATGTTACCTAAAGCCTTAATAGCAGAACTGAAGAGAAGGAATGAAAAAGACAGAGGATATATCTGGAATAAATCCTTAGTAGTTTACTCACAGGACATTGTAAACTCAACAAACATCTATGCAGCATGCTCTTCGGTCTTACATAATGCGACTTTTTCTCACTGAAGAACCTTCCCCACCTGGACAAATCCCTTCCTTGAAACCCCAACAGATCCTGCACTATATACATAGAATAAGATACGGGAGGTGTTTCAATTGAGCACAGACACCGCAATTTATTAATTCAGTCAATAAAATAAAGAGAAGAGGTAGACATGACGAGGAATCAAGGTGAAACTGTGGCTCCCTAGGATTCCGCTGAGGGCTGCTAGGTTACCTCCACTAGATTGGGAGAAGAGAGATTGGAGTGTTCGAGAACTGTGAAGTGAAGGATGATGTGGGACATGTGTTTAGATGCTAGAAGAACGAGGAAGTTGGAGAATAAACTAGGGGAGGCGGTGTATTGGGAAAACATGGTGGAGATAATGTTGAGGGACGAGGAGGAATGGATGGAGATAAGTGGCGAAGTGGAAAACATGATATGGAAAAGAAATGGACTCGATTGGGCATGTGAAAGGACATCATAAGTGGAGCCATTTTAGATATGAAAACAGACTATATGGCCACTAAACTTCTCCCCGGTCCCAAATATGAGGTAGAAATGCCTCACAGAAAGGACTGGCAAGACCCAAGCAGACTGAAGCTTCCTCGAGGAGAGACCTGGTATACAGACGGGTCACAGACTGGGGAAGGGACAGGAGCAGGTGTGTATAGTGAAATGAGACTTTGTGGCATGGAGACCGAGACCGTAACCCATATCTTATCTGACTGTGAGGCACTGGACTCGAGGAGACAAACAATCTTCAATCTTCGGAGAAGCCAATGTGCTACCCGAAGTAGATGGCACACATCCAATAGACCTATATCGTCTACTCGAAGGTACGGGGATAACTGGATGGGTGGAATAAATGTGGGAGTAGAGTACAGGCTGCAGTGCTCCCGTATCAGAGCGGCTTCCAAACACACACCCAAAAAAATGTGAAAGGTAGGAGTGATAGAAGGGAGATGACGGAGAGTGTGTGAGGGGCCGCCGACCGTCTTGAAGTATGCTAGGGTGGTGATTCCGAGACGGTAATAACGGCGAGTTTGGTTGGTAGGCATTCCTAGGGGATGAATCCAACACCACATTCGAACATGAGTTTTCCATCTCGGCTCAAAAAAGGTTTAACTACAGTGAGAGAGAAGACACATCAATTCAACAATATACTGGAGCTATTGTAACAGAAAAAAGCAGCAGCCTGAAGGAAATACGAAAAAGTAACACAAATGGACAGTAAATGTATACTGACATTATTTTTGCCAACTCAAATTAAAAAGGTTTCATAAAGAATCATATTTAATAAAATATTTACTACATCTGTACGAATTTGCTAGAAAATTATTTAAAATCACAATGTATTACTCGTTAATTACTATTCTACATACATTCTTTCGAAAATTATAAAAAACAAAATAAACTAGAATAAAAATAATGAAATAAAAAAGAATCTAGAACATGTGCACCTCCGCATAATGAGAACTTTTCGTATTATTCGTAGATTCTTATTTAAAACGACACCTTCACTATGACGACACCTTCTCCTAAGCAAACACTTCCTCCAGGTCTTCGAATCAAGTACTTCAAGTCAGGTAATCGCACATAAACAAACCAAACTACAAGTCGTCGGGTCGGCGGGATTCCGTTGTCGCCGAGAAATTTCGTTCGCCGGTATTATGTAAGACGATGCGTTGATGGATTTAGTTACGGAATAAATTTGTTTCATAAAATAATTAATAAATATTTCGGAAAGTTTCACCCTGAGACGAAAATATTTGTCTGATGCATTTGCGGATCAAAATATCTACCGGCTTTCGACATAATAACGGCATTGAAAAACGACGTTTTTCGAAGAAGAAAAAAATCGGCGGGCATTTCCTAGTGAGAGCAACTGAAAAACCTTGAGGAGAATATTGTATAATCGCGTCAAGCTGCAGATTTGTTTATTAGTGGTGTTGATGATGTCTGGTACTTGTGATGCTGGTGGATAATGTGACTTTGTTCTGATTAAACTTGGATTTTTAAGAAAAGGAAAACATGCGAGATATTTCCATGAAATGGGTAAATTTTGTATTTTTATTTTTAAAAAAATTTCACAAATTAAATGTCACAAAAAAAATTGTTTACATTCCATTATATTTTTTATTCAAACTTTATGTGTATTATTGAACCCCAACAAGAAAGTCATTGGAATTTAGTATCTACCTATAAATATTCTTAAAATATGCAATTAAACTTTGAAATAACTTGTGCCCTTGAGCATTTTCAGTAATAAACATTTTTTTTATTTTTCAATATAAATTCAAAGTTCTTCACTTGATATTAACTGTCGAATAAATCATGAATAAACTGCTTCAAACTAACAAGATATATCTTAACCTCTTTTTCAAATTTGAACAATGTTTTGTTTTCCCTAATATTTTTTGGGATACTATTGGATAACAATAATTCATGTAGTTAGGTTAATTATTGTCTCTCCCTTGTAAATTGCGAGTCTCTAGTACTTTAAGGTCATTTTAGATTTGACAATTTCTTGTGCAGTATTTAGTTCAAGTTTTGGAACAATTTGAATTTAAGTCTAAAATTAAAAATTGTCTACTCTGTCAAATTGTAAAAAAAATAGAACAGGTTCTATTTTCTTAACAATTTGATTTATTGTTTGTGTTTCTGTTTCACGATGAAAATGTTCTATGAAAATATCATTAATCTTGATAATTTGTGGGTAGTTGAAAAATATTTTATTATTCTTGGAATAAACAAGATATTGAAATGTTATCTTCTGAAAGTTCCTTGTGGCATTACTTATTCATTTTTTCTCTTATTCTTTTGGGAATCAAACCACAATTATGTTTTTTATTTTTTATTTCGACGTTGCAGCTACCGTTGTCAAGATTAACTAGTAATAAAATTAATAAAATAATTTTTGGTCCCTATCTGACACAATGATTGTCTAATTGTCATATTTTTTTCGTTGTGTCAGATAGGGACCAAAAATTATTTTATTAATTTTATTACTAGTTAATCTTGACAACGGTAGCTGGATCGCTACCAAAACGTCGAAATAAAAAATAAAAAACATTATTGTGGTTTGATTCCCAAAAGAATAAAAGAAAAAAAAATTGAAATGTTAATTGAGGGAATCTCAAAACATGCTTGTTTGTACAATGTAAAACACTTCTCCTCTGTTTTAAAGTTAATATTCGCTTAGTGACATGAGCAGCCGTGCAAATTAAATTTCAAATTTTTCGGTTCCATAATTAACGAAATTTTCGGAAATGTTATATTTATTTTATCATCAAATAAAATCACTGCGCAGAATCTTGAACTAAATATTGTTCAATAGATTGGAATAGTCCAAAATAGCTTAAAACAGTTTGCCAAATTTTCATATTCATTTGATATCTATTAACAATTTGCTTAATTATTTTAACATAATCTTGTAAGATCTTCATGTATTAAGTGTACCTTTTCTCTTTATATTGTAGCCTGATGATGGTAATATTGTACCGAAACTAGTAGCACACATTATAAGTGTCCTTTTTGAGGAACTTTTATTAAAAAATTTTGTGGTTTGGACTTTGAGTTTTATTGAACCATTGGTTTAATTTCATACAACCACATTTGAGATATGGATGAGCTCTTAGAGTTTGCCAATATTTCACACAAATCTATTCCAAATCTTATTGTCCCAAAACTTGGACTAAATATTGCACGAAAAATTGTCTAATCTAAAATGATCTTTATTCAATGTAATTCTAATATTAATTATAGATGTGGTGAACAAAAAAAGGTTTTCTTAGTTTTTGATAACAGCTTTGTAAAATTTCTACACTATCTTGTTGGGTTTAACTTATACATTTTGTGATCTGACTTTGAGTTTTATTGAAACGTTTGGAATTCTAACCACATTTGAAACATGGGTGAGCCAGAAGTCAATATTTTTCATATTATACTAGTTATAGTGTCTTTATTGCTTAGGTACTCATCAAAATACAAATAAATCAGTTTTTGATCAACTTTTGTCAGCAAGAAAAAATAGTTTCTGCTGATTTAAATTATTATTACTCTATTATAGGATACAGAATAACAACAAACATAACAAAGTTTGAAATTACAAAAATGATGAAGAGATAAAAAACGTGATTTACATCTCATTAGGACATTCGTAATATTATTTCATACACTTTATTTCCTGGTTGTTCTACGTTTAAAATCTTTTTCTATGATATAACAGATCGTGTCTAAAAAAAATTAAAGATATTAATTTTAACAAATAATGAGCAAGTACCAGTTGGACAAAAAATAAGAACGATTGTCGGACATATCTGTAAGATCTGTACAGCTTGGAAAAAACTTTTATAACAAAAACGGCTTCGAGAAAAACCTGGAAATTATTTGCAGATTTCTAGATTCACTACTAGGGGGCGTAATTGAATTTAAAAAACAGCCTAATTTGAAAAAATGTATCCAATTAAGAAGCATAACAAGTTCAATCATTCTTTTATAATTATACAGGGTGGTCCGTAAGTAATGGACCAAAGTGAAATAAGAAATTCTTCGTCTAAAAATATTACAATCTGACGCAACTTCTTTCAATGAAATATTGATGATAAAAAAGATACGGGGTGGCAAAGTTGAAATGTCAAAAATGTTTTTCTCAGAAAATTGGACGGTCTTTGATATAAAAACGTAAAAATTTGAAGATAGCCTAAGTAACATGTTGGTAGCCGTTTAATTACCAAAATGTTATGTTACTGGTTTATAACGGTTTCACGGAAAGCTTTTTTGGTTTATTAGACAACTCTGGAATACCAATATGCTTATATTACTAGTTAGTTCTATTATATTGTGATAAAAGCGATCTTAGAACATAATTAGACCTCTATATAACAGTTTTTTAACTGGTTTATACACCTTTCGATGATGGCTATTAAGCAATATAGAAGCATATTCTTTACACATTTAAGTACATACTTTATAGTATACTTAGTAAACGTTTATATAATCGATATATATAATAGTTTGGTGATTTAAGCAAAATAGCGTTAATAAACTCCACGGGATCAGATGTCGTTTTCTGTCAATTATTTAGAAAGGGACATGTGATAATTTTATAAAATATTGTAGCTCAATAGCGGTGCTATATAACAAGTTTAACCTAAGCTTGAAAAGTTCTGTAAGTGCTATTCAATTACTACATTGCCATCATGAGTGAGATTCCAAAAAAATGGAAAAATATTAAGAACAGTGGTAACTTCAAACGCAAGGTAAAAGGTAAAATTGCTAAGATGTGGGAAAAAATTCAAATTATGTCTAAGTTTGAGTTAAACTATCAGTTCAGAACGAAATTAAGATCGTGGGCAGTAAGTACGGCATAAGTAGAAGCATACTGCTCTGAAAGAACTGTTGAATATTGTTAACAACCGATTGTCAAGTGCAGCGTTACCGAAGGATCCAAGAACTTTTTCACAAACACCATCTAACATAAGTGTAAAAAAAATTGATTTGGGGGAATATTGGCATAACGGGATTGAAAATCCAATAAAAGCGGTTTTAGAATATGTCAAAGATAAACCACCTACAATTTCAAAAATTGTAGTTTTAACCACTATAATGGAACGATTATATCCCCTTTTAGCGAAATAAGAGAGTAGACTTGGTCAGGACTAACTCCAATTCCCACTGCTCTTGACGGAGGAGAAACCAAGTGGCGGCTCATGCCGGTTAGAAAAAACAGTGTTGACAAACGTTACATATAATAACTTTGAAAATAATAAATAAAATGTCACCAGAGAGAGAGAGAGAGATAGACTACAGAAAAATTTACTTAGGTACCTACAGTTATTAACGAAAAGTATTTTGCTATTATAGACATTGTATTAATACAACATGTATAACTATGTCAGACACCGATTATTTGTAAAGAGGCGTTAACTTAAAATAGATACATTTATCAAACTATCCATATTAAGGAGTTAATAAAGTAATAAAACTATTGAACTAGCGGTTTGCATTTTCTCATACCCATTACTGCCATATTGCAATCTAATTGAGAGAATTCAGTTTTAATTGAAAATTAATAATTCCGAACAATTTTATAACAATTATGTACCAAAATAAGCTGCTCTACTCACAGAAATTAGTTTTGTCTGGAAGACTGTAATTATCGCTTTTAAAAAAACATTGTCAAATAAATTAATGCTCCAGAAAAATTTTTATTTTTGATGAAATAACGGGCGCATTGTGTTTTTTCGAGGTACTGTAATCTATTTTCACAGTAAAATTTGCTTCGCATGCCAGTTTTCCTGTGTCCCTTTTCACTATATCGCCGAAGTTAAGATAATGTAGTAGTGTGCGATAGACGCCATTCCTACTTAAATTGGCGAAGCAGATTGACAGTTGCATTAGTTTTAAATACATAATTGATGTTTCTATTATTCAGCAATATTGAGAATCTGAATCTGAAAATCTTATTTCTGATGATGTAGGACGTCATATTAATGGTATATCAACTTCTAAATTACCTTTATGTGGTCCTTAAACAGTAACTTTATAAAAGTGTCCATAACTACTGCGGTTTAGAGGTCAGGATATATAAACGTCGTATAAAGGGTATTTCATAAGAATATCATAGAAGTACTATAGAACAGTTATAATGCAGTTCCTCGTAATACCCTTATGAAATGGTTGCCTAAAGTGGGCCTATTTAGAGTTATAACAGCTGAATAAGCTCTGTATATATGCTTATTTCTCATTTTAAGGCACCATTTACCTTCCAAACATGAATTTATAAAGGTGTTTATAACTTTTATATATCAATTTTTGTTACTTGGGAGGGGTTTTAGGGCCTGGGAAATCATAATATGTTATCCATTTCGATGTATTTTCTAGAGGGCGCTACAAAAGCTGTGTAATTGGTATAACTGTGCGATTAACTTATTCATCGTTAACGGTATCCCTCTATTTATTGGAAAATATTAAAGCTGCATCATTTTGGCGACAAAAAGGTATACCTATCATTAGTCTCAAAAGTTACTGGTTTTCGAGGTATTCGCATTTTTAAACCCCCCTTCATAATTTTCATTTCATTTATTAGCACAAAAATAATAAAGTAAGTATAGGCGCTATGATGTCAGCAAATTTATTATCAGCAATAATATAGCAAGAACATTAATTATTTGCAATAATACTATCATAGATTTCGAAAGCATATTGCTTGGTAACAGCCCGACTCCGAAGGTAGAGGGTTGTTACCTCAAAGCAACATCCTTGAGGAGAGTTACTTACGGACCACCCTGTATATATCACAAGTTTCACTATATCTACAGGGGCGTCCATTGATTTCGTGAGGATTTTTTGAGATGTGGTAAGGTTGTTCTCAAACGCCACCCACCACCACAAAACTTCGGTGAGATTTTTCAAAATTTATGTTTTGGGTGTAAAGTTGGATTCATTTAAAAATTTTCTAAATTATTTATATTCAAGACTAGCAAATTGGGAAAATTTCCGTAATCTAGAAATACAGTGATAAAATTCGGTAATTAATACCTAAACGTTCGTCGAGTCGAGCGTGTCGATATGGCTGGCAGTAACCTTTCAAACAATAGAAGGGTTACTGCACTGCGCTGCGGCGTTCGGACAAATACCTACCGAGAATATCATTGTCCCAGATTTTATTCGAGGCACGTTTTTTATTTCAATTTAACATAACTTTGACGCAATTTTACAACATTTTCTGCCACAAAGAATTACATGATAATTGCCAGTTATACCACGGATTCAACCAGTGACAGCTCATGGTTAATTTTATAGGGGGGACATAGATAATGTGACCAAAATCTTAAAATACGCCACTGACTAGCCCCCCGGAAATTTAAAAAAAAAAACGCGCCCAATTTCTGCCCCGAAGTCGTTAAAATCGTTAAAAAAGTAAAATTTGTGGAGTTCCTTTCCAAAGCCACGGAGGTATCCAAAAAAAATTTTTGGGTCATGCTTTTAAAAAAAAAAATAAAAGACATCTGATTCATGATAATTTTACAGTAATCGTAAATTTTAAATAACAATATTCCAGACCTTTGGACCCACGGTCTCCTAATGTCACCTGAACACAATCCACTGAATTTTTAAGAGTGTGGATATTTAGAATCACTCGTTTACACAACACCAGTCATCTGAAATTCACAAGATCTCCAAAATCACAATGCTTGCATTTTAGCTGGAGTAGTACATTTAGAGCATTTGCTCTGGAATGTACATTTATTTTTTATGTTTATGTTCATCACAATGTTATAGCTACTATTAAAATAATAAAAATATTGAGCACCCTGTATCTCATTAACGATAAAACTTATCATACATGTTCATAAGAGATTTTAAATTTTATCTTTAAAACTTCGATGTTCCCTCTAGAGGGTAACATTACTTTTTCCACTATAGTTTGGCAAGTTCATCTGAAGCTACGGGGAATCGGTAAGAGGCGAGGCATATATGTCATAAACGTACAAATGGCGTACGGTACCTATTTTACCAAGTAAAATTAAATATACAAAAGTAACTGAAAATACCAACGCCACTGGATGAATCAATATCAGTCAATTGACGGAGTGAGAGGGAAGAACACACACACGCACTTGCCAATAAAGTCAGCTCTCGATAAAAATCACCAATTATGCAATTCGTAGGGTGTGGTAATTATGGTTTTCGTACAACGCTGCCAGAGCTTGAAGAAGCTCGTAACAAATTTGAAAAAGTGCTCATCTTTTGATACTCATAAATTGAGAAAATTATGTTGATAGAAAAAATCCAAGGAAACAAGCACATTAAAGAATTAACGTTTAATCATATTGTTAATAATGAGAAATCCATTTTCTTATTATTATCACTACATATTTAGCACTTTAGCTTTTCCATAGTTAAACGTGGCAATATCGACTGTTTTCCTTCCAGATAAACTTGCCAAAGTATACTAGCTGTAAAGTTGACAATTATTGCTTCTTCTAGCCAGTGCTTAATAATTTTTTTTTTGTTAACCTGGGTGGATAATGGATAAATTCAAATATTTTGAAAATTCCGGGATAGTAGTTCAACAAAAACTTGTGCAGCATAATTTTGTATACCCAGGAGATTGTCGTTAACATATTTGCTGCTTGAAATTACCTATCAAGATAAAATTATTTGAATCAAAATGACATTAGTTTGAAATTCGCGCTCAACCAAAAATGACTGATGACATAACAAGTAAACGTTCATAATATATCGAAAACTGACAGTATACTTGTCAGTCAGACGAAGGGGTAAACGCTTCTGGTGGTGCGTTTGTAAATTATTTTCAATTTTTGTCTTGAATTTGGCTGGTAGTGGGAAAAATTTTATACACACCATGGTGGTGAAGACATTTATAAACCTCGCACCTTATTCCCCTCGGGCCAAAGCCACTCGCGAAATAATCTTGGTGCTCCGTCAATAGTGATGAGCAAAATTGGTCTTGGTTTTGCGAAAAAGCAAGACCAAGACCGAGACCAAAACCATTCTTCGCAAGACCAAGACCAAGACAGAATGAAGAAGAACAAGACTAATACCAAGACCAAAGCTAAATACGCAGGACTCAACCAAAAATTCTTTTTCACACACACACACTTTTTTTAATTCAAAGATAGTAAATTTAGGTTTAAAAATATTTATTGCATAAAAATAAAATGGTTACAAAATGTTTTGAAAGATGTTCGTTAAGAAATTATGGCAAGACCAAGACTAAAACCAAGACCAAGACAAGACCGAGTTCAGACAGATTTGAGCAAGACCAAGTCCAAGACTGAATAAGCAAGACCAAGACCGAGACTGTTCGAGTCTTGGTCTTGCTTTGCTCATCACTATCCGTCAATAATAATAGTCTTCACCACCTTGGTGTATAATATACTATTAATTTTAATGATAAAGATCATCTTTCCAGACTATAATACAAGATGAAATAGATCGATTTTAATTGCAAATACTGTAGAATTTCGATTTAAATTTAGTTTCTTTTAATTCCTTGGATTAGTCAAGCGAAAGAAATTAATAGTAAGTTTTATAATTCACTTATTGCCCGTCATCTTAGACAATTCATTTGCTAGTTCAATTTATATTATTTGATTAAACGGTATTTTATTGAAATCTTACTGGTAATAATATCAAAAGAAGTATATACAATCACAAAATAATGTGATTTATTCGTGCTTGCAAAAATTTAGTATGCCGCATTAAATATTGTGATACAATTAAGTGAACTAGATCCACGATAATGATTAAGTTTTTTTCAGAGCTTTCACAAAGAGACAAAAAAATAATTAATAATAACTAATCAGCATCAGAATTTGAATATAATAAGTTAAAAATTACGCAAGTTTTAGTTGATTTTGCTGTTATTTTGGTTAATCGGATATGACATGAGTCAATTTTTTGCGTGATTCGAAATGAAGTTATTTAAAAAAATAGTAAAATAAAAAGTAATGAAAACTACCCACCCCACGTAAATCTGAAGGCATCACATTTTTTAGAAATAAAAAAACACAAAAATAATATAGATAATTATAATTTTTTTATTGGTGAACCATTTTACCTATTTAAAGCACGCCTCAGCGTGTTTAAATCGAACTTTAAAACACGCGCGTGTTTTAAAGGTACCGTGGCAACATCAACAACTCGAGAAACGAAGTCCAATTCTATGGTCTAAATCATGTATAAATGACAATTTTCTTATTATTGATCTGACAGGAGTAGTTTGTAACGTCAAAACTTTTATTCGAACAATATTTAACAATGTCAAATTTATAAATTAAAATGGAAAGTGCCGTTAGTACCTATTGTTTGAAATATTAATATTTCGATTTTCCAAATCTTAGGAAATGGTATTTAAATTAATACTATTAGTCTAAGATCCGAAGCAAGATCGTCCTTTACCGATTTGTTTACAGGATGAAAATGACATATTATCGAAGGAAATATGTTTAAGAACATAATTTGATATGGCAACCCTTTGGGAAATGGTCAAGGCTATAATTAATTAAAATTATAAAAAATTATTATTTTTTTAAAAGTTCACCGGCGTGTCTACCAAATAAAACCAATTTAAGTGGAAAGTTTATAATACACATAATATGCAACACCTCAGTTGCCTCCCCTTTTCTGGTCCCTATCACCTGGCAGCTGCGTCCAAACAGGTAAGTTGGAATTAGTAATTGCACTGTTCTGTCTACCAATTGGAACCAAATTTGGCTTGCAAGTTCATTGGCAAAGAAAAAGAATAGTAATGATCTTAATTGCATAAATTGTACGGAATTGGTATCGAAATTGGGATCCGATCTGCGTCTAGGTCTACCTGCTTTCCATACACTGGTTCCGATTACACCGCAGCTTTTTACAACAAAGGAAAGCTAAGACCATTCAAGCTATTTTCGAAAAATCAAACGTATCAAAAATATTTTTCTTCGTTAACTAATGAAACTGACATTTTTATTGACGAAAAAATGAAAGTAATTCAAGAATTTACCTCCGCCATGTATGGTATTAAAAATTGTAACAAAGTAAATGACGCCAGATATCAAATATTTGTTAAAACTTTTTCTGCGAAAAAAGATAATGAAAATTTCCTTAGAAAAGTTAAAAGTTTTGACTCAAACACAATACCACCATGCTGGGAATCACTCAAACAAAAAATTTTACGCACTATTTTTGTCAATTCAATGTGGTTACATGCAACTGACCCAGATTGTGTAAAATTAGACCCAAAAAATTGTGGTTGGTTCCTTGATTGTTATTTAAAACCGAAAGGATATGATGGAGACCAGACACCATTAAAAATTAATGATATTTTGGAAATGACGGAAATAGAAAACGACGAATCTTCCGCAGACCTGGAAAACCATACAACTTCCGGCGACTCTGATTCTGGATAATAATTATTTATCACTATGTTTTATATCATCATTTACTTTATTGTATTTATTGTTTAATAAAAAATTTTCTATTTTCCTGCTAAACATATATTCATAATTTTTTTTTAATTCATCCTTGTTATCTTTAATTTATTTTCATAATACTCCAGTTTACAAACTAACTACACAAAACACTGCTCTATAGTATCCATCCTTGTTTTTACTGTGGGTATAAAACCTGCGCGCTCTTTTATGCTTTACAGTGCCTGTGCGCACAGTGTAGTATTGTGTCCTTTTCTATAGTAGGGAATAGTGCGCGCAATGTCTCTCTGTCTCACAGTGTTACTCGCTCCGTTTTTTCAACTTAAAAGTCTTACAACCACTATCTATGACCATATTTTCTCAAGCAATCTAATACTACGTTATTTGTAATTTAATTATCTTTATTTTAAAATTGGTTCCGATTGATAGACAGAAGAGTGCAATTACTAATTCCAACTTACCTATTTGAACGCGGCTGCCAGGTAATAGGGACCAGAAAAGGGGAGGCAACTGAGGTGTTGCATATTGTGTGCATTATAAACTTTCCACTGAAATTGATTTTGTTTGGTAGACACGCCGGTGAACTTTTCAAAAAATAATAATTTTTTATAATTTTAATTAATTATAGCCTTGACCATTTCCCAAAGGGTTGCCATATCAAATTATGTTCTTAAACATATTTCCTTCAATAATATGTTATTTTCATCCGGTAGACAAATCGGTGAAGGACGATCTTGCTTCGGATCCTCTACTATATTGACATTCACAGAACTCAATGAGGTTGAGCTCCCATCAAAATACAAATTAGTTTATGTTTTTCTCATTTCCATGACAACGCAAGGTATACATCATATACATCACGAATTATTTGACATTTAGTTCTTATTTCCATTTATGATTTCCATTTCTTGTTGTTGTAGTAGTTATAGACCAGTATTTATAATTCCAAAGTGCACCAATAAAAAAAAGCGTGAAGTATTTGTGGATAACTGGTCTTTAAAACACTTGCTCTATTTCGAGCACTCCGGCTTCGCCGTCGTACTCGAAAAATCGCGCGTGTTTTAAAGACCTTAATATCCACTTATACTTTAATATACTATTCTTATATTTATGTAGGCGTTATACCTTTAGCCCCTTACCCACCATAGATAAAAAAAATACTTATAGATGGGAAACTGACCCGTGGCGCTATTTGTACGAGTGGCGCAACCTTGAGAGTCCCGTCAGTACCTCTAAGACAAATCAGATGGTTGTGAACTTCGATAACAGCCGAAAAAAAAGATTCCTGTAATATTAAAAAATACTGTACTATTATTTTCATTGCAAAATGACATTTATGGTCCATTTTTTGATATTTGATTTAAAGTTGCTCAACATTAGATTAATATTACGATAATAACAATCAAATAGTCAAGTAAAATTGAATTAAATGTTGAAAAATGGACCATATAATGCCCGAAGTGAGAAAAATAAAGCAATAATTATCAAGTTTATATATTTTATTGAATAAAAATAGTAATAGAAAATAAATGTTAGGAACTTAACAACAGTGCTGGGAAGTTCAAAGCTGTATGGAAGAATAACTACTTCTGTCACTTTTCATTTAATGAAACATGTTTTTTATGAAGATAGAGCTTACCGGGTGCACCTAACATTACAGTCTTTCACAATATATATTCTCGACATTGTCTATTAAAGTAAAAGTCCCACTATTTACAATAAAAACCAACTACGAATACTCAACACACGCACACAAATAAGCGAAATAGTTTTTAAAAACGAAAACTGGACAAACTCACGATACACGTCGTGAAACGTTGGTCTGTAGTTGTCAGGTTAGGATCATGGATAACACGTTAGGGTCAGCGCTGATATATGTGGAAGAATCTGCAACTACCACTAACGGCGTTACAGTTCTCACTAAATTAGAAATTTTAGTACTGACGGGACTCCCTATGTGGCAGCACCCTTTAGAGATCCCCTACCCTGTTACCCACTACGGTCATCACTCCCAATTTTTTAAATGTAACACCCTATACATTATTGCATTCTCAGATTCTCCTCTAAAACAGGGTTACGGTTTACGGGTTAAATCGGGAGACCTAGGTGGCCTTTTCAACATTGGGCATCGTCTACCTTTTCACCAGGAAGAAAATGATTCGTTTAAACAGTTTAACACCAAAAACATTTCTTGTAACTATTGGTGTGTTCTTTTTACAGAATTTGCTCGAGCAGATCAGATGCTCTGTTCACTTGAATGATTTTGCGTATTCTTTTTAAGCGCTCGTTTTGAACAGAGCTGAACTATCTCTTCCCCTCTTGCCCCTAACTACACTACCTCTTGTGGGTGCTCGGCTCTGCCGTTTAGTTGATCATAGCCTTAAAACATAAGGAGCATTCTTTTTAAGATTTCCTGTTCACTTTGGTCACCCGCTCAGGTTGAAAATTATCTCAACAGAGCTGAACAGAATAGTGTAAAAAGAACACAACATATGTTTTATCCGCTCTTTATAATATGAAATAGCAGATGAACTAGCAAAGAGGGGGACTGAAATACCTTTCTGGGGACCTGAACCCTTTTGCGGAATCAGCCCCAATGTAATAGTGGAAGAAATAAGTAAAGCCGAGAAAAAGAAAAGATCTGACCATTGGGAAGATCTAGTAGGGCTTATACAATCAAAGACTTTTCTGGGTGACTACAACCTGTTGAGATCAAAAGAATGCATAAGTCAAAGTAAAACTGCGCTAAGAGTTTTAACAGGGATCCTAACTGGACATTGTCGCCTGAATGGGCACCTGAAAAAGCTCAAAATAGTGGAGGAAGAAGAATGCAGAAACATTTGCCTAAGTTGAAGCCTGCAGACATCCTAAAATTCCTCCGGGAAATAGGACTAAAGGAACTACTAGTTTCTGAGACTCTCCTCAGAAACTGAGTAGAAGTAAGGGGGCACAATAGATCTTTTAGGTCTCAGTGAATGTCACCCCAAAACACACACATACATACATATATAATATGAAATTAAAATTTCAATATATTAATATACGTTGTTTGGAGTCAAAGCTTACTTGTTATTTTTTCATGTTAATCGACACCACTGTGTACAAATTTCAAATCACAAAAATTCAATTGAAAAATGATGAAAATTAATAAATTATACTGTATCTTGGTAATATATAGAACGATATACCTACCCAAAAAATATAAGTTATTTAGAATCCCCTTGGGATACTTTACGCGCATTTCCTAATGAATTGCCCTGTAAATAAATGTGGATAACTGAATTTTTAGTGTTTTAATATTGTTGCGATTTTCATTTAACGTTTTATTTAAAACTACAATGAGAACATTTCATGAGAATCTCCTTAAGACCTTTGGCTTTACTTTCCGGTAATGATTTTTATCTCCTATAAAAAGAAGTCGATAAAAGTAGAAGAAAAGTCAATTAAAACGTTGATATAATAGAGAGATATTGCTTGTTAAAAAATGGTCTGCGGTAATTACGTTTGTGGTATTTTGACGTTTATTGAATGCGCGATTCACTTCTTTACGTCTCTAACGCTAATAACGTTAGCGCGTAATTCACGGTTTGCGTTTAAATTATGCAAATAGTAAGGTTGTTTGGTTTTTGATTTTGTTAAATTATAAGTATATACAGAAAAAGACAGGTTATGTCACTTTCTACATAACGCAGCGCTACGTTATTAAATTATAGTGATGGCAATAGCTCTTATTTCCAAATAAATTTTAGGCAGACCGTTATTAAAATAGCGCTACATAAGTACCGCACCGTATGCGGTATTGCAATTGGCAATATCTCTCTATTATGTAAGAAATATTTCACGTTAGGCTAACCTTGTCTCGAGGTGCCAATGGTGCCATGCATAACAGTGACTCAACCACTAAAGAGAGAAAGAGTCATAACGTCGTAAGCAACACAGGCGGGTAGATTTATTTTCGATCTCGTTATTATGTAAGGCGTGGAGCTACGGTTTCAACACAGTATATGGACCAACCAGTAGTATATCTTTCATAAATTTCATTCATAAATTGCCAGAGCTTTTGATAACCTCGAACGGATCGTTTTACGATTCATTTTACCATAGGCGTAGGTGGCATACGTTTTAAAATGACTTGAACGTATTAAGTGTTTTTTCTTAAATAGTGTAGAACAGTACATGATGCGTGAATAAAACAATAGTCTTATACAAAATATTTATTGGTTTTCCCATATCACAATTTTCATTTTGTTATGATTTTTGAAATTTTTATTGACAAATTTTAATGAGTAATATAGTCGTACCCTGAAGAAAAGTTTTATTAAATATTTCAATGGAAAATCAACACAAGGATGTACAAACTCTGTTGTTTGACTAATATTTATAAGTGATTCAACTTCAACAATATTATATTCCGTAGCAACTTTCTCAAAATTCATTTGGAATAATGTTTCTAATAATGAGATGTATTGTACAAAATTTTCATGCGGCATATTCAAGTTTCCAAAAGTATCCTTATTCGTATTTTCATAAGCTCTAAGGTAACAGTATAAAGACGAATCGTCTAAATTCTGATACGCTTGTGTATACGTCTCACATACGCTGCATGTATGAATTTCCGAGCATTTTTTAATTAAATAACCACAAAATTGGAATTGGAATAGCCTTTTTTTAAAAAAAGTTTACTTTGATGATGTTGCATAATCATGTCTGGTTCAAAATGAGCACCACATAAACGATGACTGCTATTGTATAGAGTTTCTATTTTTGGCATCAAGTCAGGCCTATCGCATGCTTCGAGCCAAACTTTAGCTCTGAAACAAAAACAACAAATTAAATCAATGCATGAAACTAAGGCTCATAAATGTAATATGAAGATCAAATAATAAAGTATTATACATTTCGTATTAAAATACAAACAGTTTCTCACCTTTCTGAATCCTTTGGAAAACGGTAAAATTTTTCATCACAATTATAATATTTATTGTTACATCCACGAACTACACACACACACTACCCGATTTCTTCTTTTTAATGGTATCCATTGCAAAAAAATGCTTATAAACTATAAAAATAATACCGAAAAGCCGTAAAAATATAAGCTGTAATAAATAATTGTATTCGCAAATTCACCACTTGCACTTTGGTTGGATCGCAGCACAGCACTGGCCGCCGGATGACATAGTCATCCGAACGACGTTGTAGGTCACAGAGAGCTCGGCAGTGTGACGTCACGAGATAACATACTGGTTCGTTCATATACTGTGGTTTCATCATGTTATTTCGTAAAATAACGTTGTAACGTTGAAATGTCTGTTGTGTTTTTAGAACTTATTGAATTGAATTATCTCAAACAATTTCATTTCAACCATTTTTCACCGTTTCTTTCGCGCTCTTTCGAAAATCTGTTGATGTCAAAACAATTTTTGCGATACGTGTACCCTATCAGGCTGAGGCATCCTGGTACAAAGACGGATTCAAGGCAGACGTAGTAGGTGTAGGAACCGGAATTATAGGGCTAAAACAATGGATAGCTATTTCTATAAGCCTTTCCAAGAACATTATAACTTTCCAACTGGAAGTGACGGCGATCCACTACGTTGAAGAAATTTAAAGGCAGGAAAGTAAATACCGTTCAGATAAGATAAGCTGCACCAAAGGTATTAAACTCCATGGAGGTCAAGTCTAAGCAAGTATGGGATTGCATAGGCGCCTTAAATGCACTTGGAGATCATTTCAAGGTCATGGTAGCCTGGGTACCAGTCATAATGGCAACGCATTGGCGGATCAATGCCATCTATTCGGAACCCTTCTGCAGCGTCGCAATAAATATGGCTACAAGGAAGTGGGTGGCACAGCGATAGAATGGTGGGTAATATCACTAGAACAGTGACATACGAAACAGTTCGCCAACTTTTACGGCAGTCCTAATAATCAAAGAGAGGAAAACTAGATGAGGTAGCGAGCATATTCTATGGTCTATGCCAGTGCAGAGTTGAGCTGGAGAAGAATGTCATAGGACCACAAATAATTTGAAAAGGTCGCAGCGGAATAGGCTGATTGATCACTTTGGTTAGCGAAATTCGCTATAATATACCCAAAACTTAAAGGGATTGACTAACACTGAAAAATTTAAATTTAAAAATCGTGAAATTGTGAATAATTAGGCTTGGTGAATAACGATAACTTTTATGAATATTGGTGGTAAAACTGCAGAATTTTATAATGTGACAACGTTGCAATTTTGAAATGTAACAAGATCGCAAAGTTATTGTAGACATAATTAATAAATTTCTTTTGTTGACATTATCTTATTTGAGTGTTGAAATAGTTTCCGACTATATTAGCATTGTTATATTACATAACAATTAAAGTAATAATAAGTGGATTGCCATTAGTTATTTAATAATTGTTTGAAAATGAAATTGGAATTGGAATCTAGAGCAGCCTATTGTTTGAGATAATTAAGAATTATTCTTTTATATTTCGTTTTATTTTCTCAATGGATTGCAATTACGGGAGTCCCAACAACAGTTTTGAAATATATTCACAAGAAATTCATCAATCGAGCTGTTGAAAATACAGATTAATTAAAATTTCTCAATATTTCATGATTTTAATTTAGAAGTAGGTAGGCTGCGAGGACAAACATATAATAAAAGTTTTTTAAATTGATCCAAAAAAGGTAGAACGTGTCGCGGGACACACGGTAGGAACTTTAGTTCCTTTTAAGCAAAAATTATGCAATACATCTGACGTTATAGATAAACGATCTGCATATTCTTTGGTGGTCCAGTAGTAAGCATACCAGACTCTCACGCCGTAGACCCGGGTTCGATTCCCGTGAAAAAGTTTTTTTTTTAATTGTTACTTTTATTTTTAAATAATTATTCTGCTTGATAATAATAACAACAACAGGTAGACGTTTGAAATATTAAGCAGAATATTCATTATTATAGATAATGGTACGGTACCCTTCATGAGGGTGTCCGACTGGCAACATCTACTTATAACAGCATCGTATATTTAACAAAGAAAACCGTAGCATTATACAAATTGGACATTTAAGAACTGTACGTTTACCACAAAATTAGTGGAAACATAAAATTGAATTGTTAAATTTTTAATTTGAAGTTATATTACAGTTTATAAAAATTTTCTAGATTTTTTCTCAAGTGGGTCGTAGAAAAAATATGCTGTTCGACTCGTGTGGATTGTCCATATCGCACTTGAACTTCGTCCTCGTGCGATATGGCCATCATATCCACACTAGTTGCACAAACTACTATTTCTATCAAAATATGCCCTTTTACATTTAAAAACAACCTGCCAAATGTCAAATCAATTTATCCATCCACTTTAAAGTTATCCAATTAAAACATTCAAGTTTTCAAAATTTCAACACCCTGTATTTCGAAAAGTGAATGTGCTAGACCCCTTAATCACGCAAAACAAATTATGGAAATAATAGTAAACATTTATCCGAACAAATTCAAGTAGATCACCAGCACTGCGAATACCAGCTTTGCATAGAATTTTAATAAAGCATCGGTGGTTCAGTGGTAGAATGCTCGCATTCCACGCGGGCGGCCCGGGTTCGAATCCCGGCCGGAGCATATGAATCCCTGCTTCGTAAACGAGAGAGAGACTAAGGAGGCACAAGCACGCAAGCAAGTCACATAACGAAGCAACGTAACATAACGTAGCGTAACGTAACGCGTAACGGTCAGATCTTTTGCGTCGCGACCCCTGGTCGCTTAAACATAACCTGACGTAAAGAGCTAAAGTTCCAAAAAATTTAAAGATGTTCATAAATTCGGACTTGTAACAAAATACGATTTTTTGTCATGTTATAAATTAAATCTGTTTTCTTCTATTTTTGTTTGTCTTTTTGCGTAAAACGTTTGCAATTTTCACCAAACAAAAACAACAATTTGAAGTAGTGTCCTTCTTCAATTTTATCAAAAATTGAAGTACATACGTTAATAACGAAAATGGTTTCGTATACAGGGTGTCCCAAGATTTTTTTACAGACTGTTACGAATAGGTTTATTTGAAAATTGGGTAATCTTTTTGGGACCTACAGTATTATTTCATCCGAGGTATACAGGATATCTGTGACAACATCATAAAAGCAGGGACGTCATCGCAATGGAAAAAATTCAATGGAAGGGAGCTCAAACGAAAGAGCTTTTTATTTCAGATTCAACAGTGTATCACAGTGAGGGTACTCAGTAATTATACCAAATTTTTGCAACATCATCCATCAGAAGTTGGCCAATAAATTTGGATTAGTTCACACCTACAAGTACCATCCGCATTCGGTTCTGGAGAATTATGATTTTAGACTACACTACGTAGGTCAATTATCACCGATAGAGGGGTGACGAATAACCGGCCTGATACTGTAGTTGTGGATGAAAAAGCTTACTCGGTTCTTCTAGTGGAAGTCACTGTATCCAATAACAATATTCTAGGCAAATACAATGGGAAAATGGCAAAATATAACGATCTTGCAATTGAGGTAGGACAGATGTGGCAGGCAGAGAAATTATAGGTGCCGGTCATCGTTTCATCTGTTGGAATAATTCCCAAAACTCTACAAGACAGCCTCACCAAAACAAGGTCTTCGCAAAAACACATACATCGATCTGCAGAAGGCTACAATTTTGAATACTTGTCACAATGTTCGTAAATTTTTAAATATGTTACTGCTGAGCCCATTTGCGTTTAGACATGCACGGGAAAGGTGAACAGTACCAAAAAGAGCTGAGCAAGGATGCTCTTAAGATGGCAAACGGAAAAATATCAGCATTTTGAAAGTTCTCAAGTATTTTCAGTTAGAAAAAGAAGCTGGTAATTATTTTTCTCATAGCCTTTTCGAATTGGACTGAATACGATCCTGATGATTTTATTTATTAAATTAAAGGATAGCTATATGTCAAAATATCAAATAAAATGAACGACATACCGAAAACCCGGATATACGTCACAAACGGTGACGCACACCAAGAAGGCTATTGAATGTACTATATAAATGATATTCCAAGGTCTGGTAGACCAGAATATGCGATGAAAATAGGAAACATTTCGCTTGAACGGTTCTATTAACAGACATCATTGACTGTACTGGTTAAATTGTAATCCGCAATATTTTGAGGTTTGTACACAGCATGAGTTACTCCAAAATGGAATTATACCTAAATAAATCAACTATTTCCTAATATGAAGGTATACTTTCAACAAGATGGCGCACCTCCACATTATATAAGAGACCTTAGGCGATATTTAAAGACAATTTGTCATCAGAGATGGATTAATCGAAGAGGTGCGATTGAGTGACCGGCAAGATCCCCCGACTTGACACCACTTGCTTTTATTCTCTGGGGCTACCTTGAAGACCGAGTTTATGTTAACACCTAACTAACTTTGAAGGATCACATACGTCTTGAAATGCATGGAATTACTCTACAAATTATTGACGATAACGAACATTTATGTAGATTTGTGGATTTGATAGATCCTGCATATTTACGTCCCCAATAAATATTTAACACTGTCTCAACTACAAACTATGAATATGTTCATACATTAACAAATCGAATTCGAACGATATCCTGCATTTGACACAAAAATAATTGTATTCAAATTGAAACAATGTTTTTTTATAATTCGTTATATAAAACCGATCATTAAATAGTTGTATAACATTGTCAATCAAGCCGTAGTTACGCCAATACGTTGCTGCAATTGATTAATTTAAGATTAACATAACAAGACCGCAGATCTGTATTAAGGTTGGCAGGGTGTGGGGGGTCTCCATCGATTGAAGGAGCGTCACTACCAGAGCTGGGCAAAAGTTGATTTTTATAAAAAAATCGTGATTTGAGTTTTTTCTATTTTCAATTTAGATATGGAAAGAATTTACTCTTCAGAATTAATATTACGAGGGATCTTTTAAGTGTTGCATATAGAGCTAGAAAAAAACAGTAGATACGTTTTAAACATGATTTTTTTAATGTATTCTTCACAAAAATAAATGCATTTTTGCATGCTTTAGAACCTGTGCCAAATTACCGAAATAAGTATGCCACATATCACCTCGAACTGCTCAGTATAGACATCTTGCATTAGTGGGGAACTAATCCCTTTTATCGTACAAAACCGAATGTCGAAATTTTTTTTTTGAAAATATTAAACCAGAATGTGTAAATCGTGAGTAGCGAAGGTAGGGGCGTATCGAGGAACGCGTTTTGATCAGCGTGACGTCACGGAACAGCAAACGAGATCGGTGTTGAGGGGATAGGTATACGCAACGTCAAGAATTTACAGTACAATCACTTAAAACAGATTGCCGGTTAGGGTAGGATTATTATTCACAAGTTTACATTGAACATTAGTTCACATAGGGCCATTCGCATCGGTTACACTTAAACGTTAAGTGTCACTCAAATCCACTAAGTGTCACTTAGTCGTTCGCGCCGTATTTAAAGGCACCCTTAACGCGACGTTAAGGATACCTTAACTAAGCTCGAAATATCCACGGCTTAAAGTTCCACTTAACCTCGAAATACTAATTTTGATGTTGATTTATGACAGTTGATATTTGAGTAAATTGTGCTTTGGTAGATCTTTGTATTTGTAATTTGTCTTATCGAAATGGAAATGTTAGAAGATGATTTAGGAATGATTGATATAATTGAATACGGCATAGGTACCCAGACAGTTATATATGAGGAACGATTATTTTAATACATTCGATCCTTGGACGTTTTTTCTTAGATTTAGAATGACGAAGGAAACTGCTCTCAATTTTCTTGGAGAAATCGAAATTGTTTATTTTTTAGGACATTTTTATACTTGCTAATAATATCTAATAATAATGATTTTTCACGTGTTGTGAAATTTATTCTACGAGATCTTCTTTCTCCGCTCATATTTAAACTACTAAAATGACTCGGAAGAAAAAATACTTATCAAAACATCAAAACCAAAGATGACACCAACTAATATTAAACGCATAGATCAAACTGGATCAAACGCATAGAGATAGTAATAAGGAAGGAGACGACATCCAGTGTTAGGTTCCATATGTACATGTGGAATCAGTGGGCGTGGCTAAGTATGGTACGCAACGTATTTCTGCACAGAACCGGATTTGATATTTTTCGATATATGAATTTTTAATATTGGTAATCGATGTAATGCAGTGAATCCTTTTTGATATATGTAATATTTGTAATACACCCCTGCATTTTATTTATCTTACCTGTGGTACGTTATTCCCGAAGATTTCTTAGTATCCACCCCTGTCTCGACTTGTTCAACTTCTAACAGCACAAGAAACTATTTCAGGCAATCAATTAAAACAAAAGTATCTTTAAAAATGTAATTTACAACACCAATGACACTTAAAATAACTTTGACATTAGCGTGGCACGAAAATGGCTGACCGAGTACGCTTTAGATCACGTGACTTCGTCTCTTCCCTTTATTACTATCTCTATGATCAAACGACTACCTTTAATTCCTGAAAAGATCTTCTTTTTCAAAAAAAGATTTTAAGAATTGCGGCCTTGTCTAATGGAACCTCCCACTTAGTTAAGGGAGGTACGGCGCGAACGAAGTTCCACTTAAATTATAAGTGTCACTTAGCTAAGTATGACTTTTTAGGATAATCGGTGCGAATGGCCCTTACACTGTGTTATTGATAAGATGCGACATAGGGATTCCTGGACAAACCTGTCAAACGGGAGCTAACTTTTTTTACCAAATAGCGTTCATAAAAAATAATAACAGATTTGGAAAGGTCGTTAAAAAATAAGTTCAAATGCATTTTTAATTTTTTGGAACTTTAGTTCTTTATGCCAGGTTATGTTTGAGCGACCAGGGGTCGCGACGCAAAAGATTTGACCCTTACGCGTTACGTTACGCTGCGTTATGTTACATTGCTTCGTTATGTGCCTTGCTTTTGCGTGCTTGTGCCTCCTTAGTCTCTCTCTCGTTTACGAAGCAGCGATTCATAATAATAAATATGCTCATACCCGGATTCGAACCCGGGCTGCCCGCGTGCAATGCGAGCATTCTAACCACTGAACCACCAATGCTATATTGAAATTCTATGCAAAGCTGGTATTCGCAGTGCTGGTGATCTACTTGAATTTGTTCGGATAAATTTTTACCATTATTTCCATAATTCTTTTTGCGCGATTAAGGGGTCTAGCTACTTTTCGAAATACAGGGTGTTGAAATTTTGAAAACTTGAATGTTTTAATTCGATAACTTTAAAATGGATTGATAAATTGATTTAACATTTGGCAGGTAGTTTTTAAATGTAAAAGGGCATATTTTGAAAGAAATTGTAGTTTGTGCAACTAGTGTGGATATGATGACCATATCGCACGAGGACGAAGATGAAGCACGACGCCGTAGGCGGAGTGCTCAATCGTTTAAGTGCGATATGGACAATCCACACGAGTCGAGCAGCATATTTTTTCTACGACTCACTTAGGAAAAAATCTAGAAAATAAAAATTTCTATAAACTGTAATATAACTTCAAATTGAAAATTTAACAATTCAATTTTATGTTTCCACTAATTTTGTGGTAAACGAATTTCCAATTTGTATAATGCTACGGTTTCCTTTTTTAAATATACGATGCTGTTATAAGTAGATGTTGCCAGTCGGACTTCCTCATGGAGGGTACCGTACCATTATCTATAATAATGAATATTCTGCTAAATATTCCAAACGTATACCTGTTGTCGTTATTAATATCAAGCAGAATGATTATTTAAAAATAAAATTAACAAAAAAAAAATTCCTCGCGGGGAATCGAACCCGGGTCTACCGCGTGAGAGTCTGGTGTGCTTACTACTCAACCACTAAACAATATGCAAATTGTTTATCTATAACGTCAGATGTATTACATAACTTTTGCTTAAAAGGAACTAAAGTTCCTACCGTGTGTCCCGCGACACGTTCTACCTTTTTAAATTCGTTCTGGTTGAATAAAAAATGGATAGTTATGTTTGAAAAGGTCGAACTCCATTTTCATACCACTTTCGAATACTTACAAGGGCTTAGGACATAACCAACAGGTGAGGGACACTGGAATTTAAAATGTTAAACCTAAAGTACCTATATACAGGGTGTACCAACCTTACGACAAACTTCGGTAAATGGGTTATTTTAAGAGATATCAAAAAATTTTATTAACGAAAATAGTAGATGTGTTAAAGGTCCATATTTTGAAATTATATCGAACTATACAGAGTGCTGCATAACTCCGTTACAAACCAAACATATGATTTTTCAAATGGGAGCCACTGTATATTATACCGAATTCGGATTGGTTATAAGTTATTTTTTGAAGCTATTCTTTCTTGTATACAGGGTGAACGGAAACTCGAACCTGTCATTTTCTTTCTTATTTCAAATGGAACACCCTGTATTTTATAGTAAAAATAGAATCTTCGATAATGTAACTTTAATTTTTGTCAAGCATTCCCTATACCCAAAGTTTATGAAAACACAGTTATTTTGTAATATTTATTGTAAAATATAACTACTGACCTATTATGTGAAAGCATTAAACGTTGTATGACAAAAAATCCTGATTAATAATAAATTTTAATGAACAATTCATTTTAAGCAAAACTAGCCACCAAAAGTATAATCCCAACCGTAATATTAAACTGAAGGTTCAAA